>JAKSZT010000049.1:397733-423381 GCA_026826555.1 Tolypeutes matacus | reverse complement strand
GGAGGCCGGGGGGCTGGACGTGGGGCCAGGGGGCTGGGACGCGGGGAGGCCGGGGGGCTGGGACGCGGGGAGGCCGGGGGGCTGGACCTGGGGCCAGGGGGCTGGGATGCGTGGTGGCTGGGGGGCTGGGACGTGGGGAGGCCAGGGGGCTGGGACGTGGGGAGGCCAGGGGGCTGGGATGTGGGGAGGCCAGGGGGCTGGGACGTGGGGCCAGGGGGCTGGGCGTGGGGCCAGGGGGCTGGGCGTGGAGGCAGGGGTGTTGTGGGGTTCAGTGCTCACAGTTATCTTGGAGGCTTGGGGTGCCCACAGGGATTGTTGTCGAATGTCCACCTGCCTCACAGAGGCCCCGAATGCCCGCACTGACCTGGGTGGCTTCTCCCTCTTCTCCAAGTCTCTCTGAGCCTTTGTTGCAGTCAGATTCCGCTTGTCAGGGAATCTGGGATGTATATGCTCAGGCTTTCCGCCCAAGCCCCACAGGGAGAGCTAGGAAGGGCAGAATCAGTGCCAGCAGATGCCCCTGGAGGCGCCACTCTGGTCAGAGACCAGGATGGCAGTGAAATGTTGGGTTAGAAAAGAAATGGATGGATTAGGAAAAGGCCATCTTCACAATCAAGTCCAAAGATCGTTTACTCTTATTTGAAACTTTATAATATTAGATTTAAAGTCAGAGAATTCATAAGAATAATAAAACAATTTTAAAGGGCGATTTTTTTTTTTACCTCAAAAGTCAATGAAAGGATGATACCCTGGACCAAATCATCTAGAGAAGAGACCGGCCTCACCTCTGTTGGGACCCTCGGGCGGGGGGTGGACTCCGTAGGGTCCATTCCTCTGTACTCTTGGTCCAGAGGAAAGTTGTTGCTGAAGAATAAGCCATAGTTCACACTTTTCAACAATTTATTCCAAAGCTCAACTTTACAATCTCAGAAAATGTCTCAGAAATCACCAAAATTCACAGCAATCATTTTCTCCAGCACAGCTGAGCTTGAACTGACGTCTGTCTTTCCTTGTAATTCATTTCTTTCCTCGCAGTAGCCCTTTTCTTGAATAGTTTGGGATCTCCTTTAACGACTTTGAATTTTTGAGGTGCTAGTCGTCTTTCCGTGTCTTTTGTTATGCTCTTCAATTGTTTTCTTACTGACACATAATTCATATACCATAACAGTCACAGCCTTTCGGTGGCAGCGTATTCCCGGCTGTGCGACCACTCCCTAATGTCAGAACATTCTCTTCACCCCATCAGTGCGTCCTCCCCTCCTCCCCTCCTCCCCTCCTCCCCTCCTCCCAGCCCCTGGCAACCACTCAGTGCTTTCACGTGAACGGGATTGCACCACATGTGCCCTGCTGCGTCTGGCTTCTCTTCCATAGCGTAAAGTTTCCAAGGTTTGTTCATGTGGAAACGTTTATCAGTACTTCATTCCTTTCTATGGCAGCATAATATTCCATTTTATGGATATACCACATTTTCTTTGCATGTATTTTTACAAGTTTAGGAATTTCAAAGCCACCATAGCATTTTCTCCCGGTGCTTAAACAAAGACACGTTGAAGGTCTTGAGCAGTGACAAGTTTCTGTCCTGACAGCACCAGTCACTAATGATGAACATTATCCTTGTGTGAGAGCCTTCCCAGTTCTTGCCTTGGCTTGCTGTCCCGGGTTCTGGCTGAGAGACATTTGGAAACCTCTTGGACCTCCAGCAGCTTTGCTGCAGGGCTTCTGCAGGATAGGACCCTCTGCTCAGAAAGCGCTGGCCTTATCTCCCGAGTCTTTGTGACTCTGTGGCTGCCTGTAAAGGAGGAAGGGGAGGCAGTCTGAGCCTCTTTACAGATAAAGAAATTGAAACCCCAGAAGATGACATGAATTGCCCAAGTTCAGGCAGTAAATGGCAGTAGGACCCTTTGTCCTGCAATCTTTCAAGCTGCTTAGATACAAACAGAAATGTTTACTTGTAAAAGTTTATGCTGTGAACTTAAGATGTTCTCATTCTTTGCCAGTTTTGTGATCTTTGAGTGAGAATTTCCAGAACATTTTTTACGCACAGAAATATCAAAAGGATGAAAAATTTTAAAGGAAAATTCATGATTTTCTACTAACAAGTCAAAATGCAAATTTTAGATTATGACTGAGAATATGTAATTTATTCTTTTTGTCAAAACGGTCTGTGATCATAAGTAAACTCAACTGAAGGTTTAATTACATGTATATTTTGGCCTTGCTTAATAGGAGTTAAAAGTTCACTTTGTAATGCATTTATTATGGAGTCAAGGAAGAAAATAAAACCCTTACCAAGGAAACACACACATCAGAATATAATGTCTTCAAAAATTCATTAGCCATTACTGATGAAGCCCAGTGAGAATGTGTGGTTAGAACTACCTGGGAAATCAGTTGACTTGGGGGATCAAGAGTGGAAGAAGGAATATCTGTTGCTTATTAAAACCTGGCGTGTGTTGTAATTGGGTTGAGCTTCTACCCAGACGTCTGCGAAGTGTCTTTAAAACGGTTCATAGCTACCTTCCGTGGCTGCGGTGGGAAGCTGAGGCCTGGGAGGGCCGCATCTGGGGCAGTTCACACTTGAAGACTTGGAATCTCTTTGGGAGAAGCTCTGTGTGTCTCCTCTTAGGTCGATTCAAGCCGTTGACCAAAGCGCAGCCCTGAGCCCACTACAGTGCGTTTAAGTTCATAGCACAATTATCTCTGGAAACAAAAATTGTAAAAAATGCTTCTTAAAAGTGACAGATGTCCCATTCGAGTATGCTTTTATTGGTGTTTTTCTAATGAAAGGCATCCTATTGCTTAGACTTAACCGAAGGGAAATCCTCTCTTGTAGGAAATTGATTTTCACAGACAAATTCTTTTTAATCTCTTTTAATTGATTGCCACACTTTACAAGTTGTTAACAGCTCAACCCTCCTTGTCAGACAACCGGAAGATTAGAGTCAACGGAACCAAAGAGCCCATCGAGTTCAAGTCGAATCAGTGGTTCGGAGCGACAGTGAGAGCTCGCGGGGGGCGAGTGGTGGTGAGTCGAGGCTTCAGAAAGCCGTGTGCATCCAGCTGTGTTAGAGCTGTACTCAGGACAGTCAGCGCAGTTTCAGGGAGAGCGCCTGACTTTCAGAGGCAAGCCGACTGTCACTTCAGAGAAGTGTGTGCTTGAAGCATCTGCTTTACTGGTTAAAGCTACACGAAATAAAACTTGAGATAATCAGTTAGATATGTTCAAATGTTGAAAAATATCTAGAAAAGATAGAAAAATAAAGGCTAAATCTTAAAGAGGCAAATATTTTATTGTTTAAGATTGATTTAAAGGGCTGATTAATATTTGACCAGAGAAACAGTGCTACCACTGTTAGAATTCTTAAAACATTGATCTACTATGACATCGTCGATCCCTTTTAAAGCTAAAGAAAAGGTTTATTTAAAAAAACAACAACATTTAATGCATGATTCTCTGACTAATACTTTTTAAAGTAAAAACCTCACTCCCAAATAGTTATCTTTCACCTTCAAAATGCTATGATTTTATGGTCTTATTCTCTTATTGATGCAAACAATGAGAGAAAAGAATTAAATGATATTAAACTGACCTGGAAGTATTTTTAGGGATTTTTTAACTTATTAGATTTAATTTCCTTACAACAATACAAAAATAACTTTGACTTTTAGGCTTTGTTTAAAGTTATTTGAATTAGGATTTAATAAGAATAAGTATCCAAAGGAAATACCTTGCTTTACTTGGTCTTGTGGTTAGCCCCCCAAAGAGATTTTGACATAGAACAGGTGATGAATAAAATGTAGATCACAAAACCAGCATTTACAATATCTCCCTGTACTCTTGTATTTGCATTAATATAGTTTTCAGATTCCAGAATTAGTATAAACCATTTTTTATCCTTTAGTAGCATATGACTAGTGTGAATTACTATTGAAAAGGTAATCCCATCTAATAGTTATTTAGCGTTAAAAATATTTTTGCATGCTATATTGATTTTTTAAATATTGAAAATGTATCTGTAACATATAATTATTGCCCATTTATTCAGTATTTTTAGAAACCTTCAAAACCATTGAAAATAAATTAATACACTATATTCATTTTAAAATGGCTAAGTTTAGGCATGCTTGTATTTTCTGAACTGTGTGACAGGAAATAGGGTAACATAAAGCGTATTTCAATCTAATGCTCTCTCTGAGTGCCGAAACTCAGCAGAACAAAGGCTCGGGTGCTAGCCCTTGTGGCATAATCGCTGGACGTGTGCACTCTGCTCACAGAGGCATCTAATCGCCCAGGCTTCATGGGAGCAGACTTGGTTTGGGTAGAAGCCAGGGTCTGACTGCTCCTTCATCACTGTGGAGCTGAGCAGACATAAAAAGGGAAAGTTCTTAGAGGCCCGTGGCGCGCAGGCACTGGGAAGAATTCCTGTGGCGTTGGGGTGTCCTCGCTGAGGCGGGGGGGGGTGCTGCTGGCAGAGTGTCCAGCTGCCCACGTGGCATGTCCAGGCGCGAGTCGCCCCTAGCCACGTCAGAGACGCTGCTTTGGTAGCCTGTGGGGGTGCAGCCTTTTTTTTTTTTATGTAAAGATTAGACAAAGAATGGAAGTAGTGCTCGTTTTAAGACCTCACACTGATTCACTCACTAAGTGATCGTTTGCTTTTATGTAGACCCAATTTTTTAAAAAAGAGAATATGAGTTCTTTGCTTTGGAGAAATATTTTCTTTTGCTAGCTTACTTTAATTTAAAATCCTGTGTGGGGAGGAACTCATTCCTGTCTGTGTTTGATTTACTCTGAATCTACAGTGCACTGGCATCCACAATTGCTCTGGAAGTCGAATTACCTTTTACTTCCAACTTGCTCATCAGCATGTGGAGGTGAATTAGCTCACCTAATGATTTAATACAGTTTGTTATAAAAGTAGGTCCACTAATCAATAGTTAAATAAAACACACTATAGCGCGAGGAGCCTACCCCCAAAGTGTGCTTATTTCTTTGCTGCTTCACAGGCCTGTGCTCCTTTATATCACTGGAGGACGCTCAGACCAGTGCTGGAAAAGGAACCCGTCGGCACCTGCTACGTAGCAATTCAGAACTTCAGTGCGTTTGCCGAGTACTCTCCCTGTCGGAACAGTGAGTTGCTTTTATCTTTTGAAACTGACATTCAGCACCAGAGCTTCTCTGTTGCAGACAGGCGTGCGTGGCTCAGCGCCCACGGACAGGCTGTGGCCAGGCACCGCCACAAGCTGGCGCCGACGGCGAAAGCCTGGCAGGGGCCCCGCTGCCCCGTGTGCTGTAGAAAGCTGGCGGCAGCTACACTGTGATGAGTGCACGCTTCCTTGGTGTCGGCTTCAGCACAAGGTTGCCGTTTGTGTTCCCGTAATAACGTGGTCTGTTCATGTATGTTCCTGTCTGCTTGTAGATATTTATACACACATATTTCTGGAAACCTGGCACCGGGACATTTTAGGCTATGTGCATGAGCCCTTAGGGAGCTTTACAGAACTGATAACTGTAAACTACAGAATAGTTACAAAAGAAAGTAACAAGTTTTGTTAAAATACAGTTTATGAGAGGAGAGCATATTTAAACCATAAAGGAACATCTGGAAAGAATAGATGATGACAGTGCTAAAATTAGTTAAGTACGAGCTGAAGGAAAGAAGCAGAAGGCATTCTAGGAAACGCTGGTGAGGCCACGAGCACATCCTCAGCCCATAAATTTTCCTGTGATGATACGCTCTTCCTTTGTTGCCCTCCTGTTTTAATTCCCATTGTAGGAAATTCTTGATAAGAATGGAGTAATTATTTGCATGTTCATAGCTGGCTATATAATGCGTTAGAGTCCCTTGACATAACTACCTTTTGGTTGTAATTTAATAGCACTTCAGAAACTGCAGAAACTCTTTAAAAGTACAAGTTACAAGTATTACTTCCTGGTCCCAGTTCCTGAGAGACTCTGTATGACAGCATCCTTGGAATCCAGCGTGGGTCTGCTTGCAGTTTTAAAATCTGCGCAGTACGATGAGCACCTAAGGGACATGTGGTGAGGGGACTGTATCGGGCGCACGTCGCTGAGGGGCATTCTTTGTTGGGAACACGGGCAGTGAGGCATCCCTGCGAGAGTAACGTGGCCAGAAATGCAGTTTGCATTCTTCCTCACTTCTGTCAGCAGAGTAACCTACAGTTAACTTGCCATTAGATGTAGAAACGGGAATCCAAGGGGTGCCCCAGCGGAAGGCACTGCCCACCCAGGAGTCCCGCGAGCTCTCCCTTCGGGGGGCTTTTCCTGCTGCAAGGAACGCAGGCCAAGCAGACACCTGAGCTGGGAACGCAGGGGAAAGATGGGCGCGAGCTGTAAAACCCACATGGCGTGGTTTTACTATAGAATCACGGTGATGTTTGGGGCAAGCAAATAGATTGCAAAATGTCTAATAAAATTATCGGGCATGACTTCTAAAGGTCAGTAAAGCTGCGTGCACGTGTAGGCTTAGCAGTCTGGAGAGGAAGCCTGTGGGACGGCGACACTGTGACGTGTGCTTTCTCGTCCTAGGCAATGCCGACCCCGAGGGTCAGGGCTCCTGCCAAGCGGGCTTTAGCCTGGACTTCCACAAGGTGAGGTTTTGTCCTGCTGCCTCTATGTTATATTTGTTTTGTCTGTTCAGTTTTTTTTACCCTCTGTCTCTCACTCCCACGTCCCCAAACAATATCAAAGATCCTTTCAATACATATCTAGCCTATTTGGGTGAGTTTTTCCTTATCTTTTTCCTTTATTTTTATTGAAATAATGTATACTAATATATGCACATGGTAACCTAATAAATAACACAGAAATAGACATGATGAAAAGCATCAATCTTTCTTCCCTACAACTCGTGGAAATCGTTCTTAAATGACAATCTCCAAAACTCAGTAAAGAAATGTGTTTCTAAAAAGGTCACCAGAATCTCTAAATTTTTTATTTAACTCTAATTGAAAGGTTGGAATTAATAGTATGAAAAATCATATATCTTTTCACAAAATTAAAAACAATGATGTCTAACAAGAATATAGAGGAGAAAGAGTCCATGGTTTTGCAAAAATATAGAATAATTTCACCAACATATGAGCTGTTTTACTCTCTGTCATTGTCTTGTTTTGTTTTGTTTTGTTTTCCATTGAAAGTTAAGGATCAGAGTATGGTAAGTGAGGCTAAGTGGAAGAGAAAATGTTTATGTCTACAAGTCTAGAGTTTTTACTCTCTCCTGAGAATGGGATGGATTTGCAGATGTTTAAAAAAATAGTCATTACTGTGGCCTTGAGATAAATCGGAACTGAACTTTCTTTTTATTGCAAAGGCTCAAAAGACTATGTCTGCTAAATTGCACAGCATTAAACATGTAGATGTTTTGTTTACTTGAGGCAATGCCAAAAGTCTGAATTTATATGTTCTCAAGCGGGAGCATTCAACTTACCTAATTGAGTCAAATTAAAATTATTTAACATGATAGCACACTAAATAACTGAAAGCAAAACAGGAAAGAAAATGATTAACCTGCATAACTCAGATACAGAAATCTCTTCTAACACTTGCTTTTGTATGTATAACAAATCGTTAGATTTTTGTATGTATAACAGACCGTTGCTCATTGGCAGTAAGTTATCACCCTAAAAGCCGTACTGCCTTATCATTGCTACTTTCTCTTTTCCAGAGTGGAGATCTGATCGTGGGAGGGCCTGGCAGTTTTTACTGGCAAGGTATGTTCTGTTAGCAGAGAAAAAAGGCCCATTTCTTGTTGCCAACTAGGAGAGGAAAAAAACATCAAATGCTGCCTTTCTATTAAGGTTAATTTAAAAACCATTTCGATTTGTGCTTTGTTATGTAAATGGTATTTTGACATACTGGTGCAACTTAGCAATTCGTTTCTCCAGCCAGTGCTGAGTGAGGCTCCACGGGACTCTGTGCTGGGCACTGGTGCTGGGGGTGTGCCCGTGAGTAAAGCAGACAGAAGCAGGCGCGGCTCTGCCGTGGTGAGCTTCGTGCCGGGGGAGGTGCTGGTCCAGGAGCAGCTTCTGCGGGAGGCCACCCATGCGGGATGGAGAGGCTGGAACACAGCTGTGCTCTGCTCCCTGGAGACCCCGGGGTGGGGCAGGATCTACCCGGAGAGGGTGAATTTCCCCAGTAGTTCTCCAGGAGCTACCGAGGCGGCAGCAGCCCGGAGGCCCGCTCTTTAGGGAGCAAGCTGAATGCTGAGCCTTGCGCAAGTGCATTCTGTGCAAATGTCCTGTGGCATAAAGTGTTGTGGGAGGGCTGTTGAGAGTGAGGAAAGGTCCCTATCGCTGGAGTTCAGAGTGAGTGAGGGTCTGCTTCAGCCCACTGGGCAGGGCTGGTGGCCCACAGTTAGCAGTTTCCTCCCATGACCAACAGGAAACTACTGGTAGGTTTAAAGACTTCAAAGCGTTGGCTCTGGCCAGAGTAGGAATTTGTTGTTTGTCCCTAAGAATAGTGGGAAAGTGTTGGAGAATTTTCAGCATAGGATGCTATGATCAAACTCGAGCTTTGAAAAGATGCCTCTGGTGCAATGAGAAAGTGGATTGGAAGTTGGCCCCAGCGAACCAGCGAACTAATTATAAGGTTATTCTAAGATTACAAACGAAATAACAGTTTATAAGGTCAACTAGTCACGAGGTTCCAGTGAAAGTGCCTCCTTCTAAAGAGGAGAAATTTCAGAGATGCCTTCAAGGAATCTCTGCCTAGAGGATAGATGGGATATGTGGGGTGAGGGAGAGGATGCCAGCTGGTGGGTGAAGGTGGGTGCCCCTCACTCTGCAGAGCTCTGGCAGAGAACCAGGTTTGGAGTGAGCCAAGAGGGAAGATAATGAGTTTGCTTTAGGAGATGTTGAGTTTGGGAATGTTCAAAATGGCCAAGAGTTTTCCTGCAAGCATTGAGATGCATGGAGATCAGAGGGGATCTCTAGGTGGAATTTGTGTCCACAGCACCTACACATTGGTGGTTTACCTGCAGAGAGGACACAGACTGAATTTTAGCTGCCAGGTGGAGGACAGAGAGAGAGAGGAATCTGAGAGAGGTTTTTTAAATGGAAGAGACCTGATCTTATTTAAAAGCCAGCATAAAAATCCAGGAGAGAGAGCTTTACGATGCATTTTATATGAAGTTACTGTTAAGGAAGCTAATATATATGTAATTATCAACCTCAAATAATTAACATTTCAATCTTTAAGATCACTTACAATTGAAAACAATATATTTTAAGCAGTATATGGATATAAAATAAAAATGATTTTTATGTTACAAAAGATTTTCTAGTTCATTCGATTAATTACCCATTATTCTTAAGTTGAAAAAATATCAGCTAAAGATGATTTGCTGGAGATTAACCATAGTGAGGGCATATTGAAACATTCGCTAAGACAGTAATTCAAAATTGTATTCAGGTTTAAGATGATGTGTAAAGCAGCAGCTAAAGGAAGCAAGCAAAGGCAGCGAGAGGGGTGCTGCACAGCCTTAAGCCAGCGCCGAGTGATTCTGTGGGGGCTGTGAAGCCCAGTTTAAGTAGCATCGTCTCGATACCTGCGCCGCCGTTTCAGGCATAGTCACTTGGAAATACTTATGACCTGGTTTGCCAGCTTTATTCTTTTTGGACTTTAAACAAAGACTGTGGGAATTATGTGGGAATTCCAAAAGAATCATTTGGCTTTAAAATTAATATTAAATGTTAGTCTTTTGCAAGCATTTCTCTAACTTTTCTTCCAAAAAGCATGAGATCACACTTTTCCCTTAGATGCCCATAATAAATATGAGAATGCATATAAATTAGAGGGGAGAATTTTGGCTGTCTTTTAGATATTTTTCACCCCAATACAATCCTGATATTGACTTTATTTGGGAGAGATTGGTTTAAGTTCCTTTCTTATCAATATTTGTGGAAAACCTGGATGTGGCTGACCTCACTATGTTGTGCTCTAAGTAGACTAAGCAGATGGTGCACTCCCGGCCCATCAGCTGAGGGAACGGTCTGTACTGAGTTTGTAAGAGCACAGAAGGGCTTCTTAGAATGCACAGGGCCCTTGGTCCTAATACCAAATATACCTTGAGCAAATGTGGGGCCTTAGAGAATGACTCAAGCTCTTTGGGACAGTTTCCCTCTCAGTAAAATGCTGTAATTTGGTTAGATGATCTTTAAGCTTTCTTCCAGCGGAAACATTCTAGAATAAAAATTTAATTAAATACATTTTGCTCGGAAGTGTCTTCACCCTTAACAGTTTCTATCATTTGGAGGTGGTGGGGTATGGTGACGACAGCAGGAAGACAGTAAAATCATTCCGTTCACCTGTGGTCCCCTCAGAATGGTGCACCTGCCCAGCTCCTATGAGCTCCACCTTCTGTCGTCGCAGTGGTGGGGAAACTCATCTAAAATGCGAGCAATTTAGGAGTGTGTATCGCTCAGACATTCTGCCTGTCATGTTCATTCAGTCAGTGTAAAAACTTGTTTAACCACAGGTCAGGTGATCACTGCCAGTGTCGCAGACATCATTGCAAATTACTCATTCAAGGATATTCTAAGGAAATTGGCTCGAGAAAAACAGACTGACGTGGCTCCAGCTTCCTACGATGATAGCTACCTTGGTGAGGTCCATTGCTCAAGACATTTGTGGTTTCTCAAAAGATAAGCATACTAAATGTAGATGCAAATTTTGTTAGTAACATTCCTGATATTATTTGGCTTTTTATGCAAATGTTTTTTCTTATTAGCTTAGTATGGACTAGACTTCTTAACGCTGCCTTTCTATTTTAATGACTATTGGCTTAGCCACGATGCATAACCTTCATGACTTGAACAGTTATTTTGTAGACTTCATAATAGCTTCTTGCACAAGAAATATCTCACCTGTAGGAGATACTGTGAATTCGTGGAGCCATTCCCATCCTGTGGGGTCAGCTTCCAGAGCAACAGCAAGAGACTGTTCTCAAAATTTATTATGTGCAAACCACATGATGCCATTTCACCACTGCTGTTTCCCACATTTGGGTCGCCTGGCGGCATTTCAATACCATGAGGAATATAAAAAGTGTAGCTATGTAGCTGGCACTTGGCTTTACAGCTTAGTGAAATTTGTGGAAAGCTGCCTGTAAAGGAAGCAGGAAGTAGGCTTGGCGATAAGAACTGTCAGAATCTGAGCCTGGAGTATCTTTCAGAAAATCGTGTCTGACTGTGACGCATCAGCAATTCTTAAAATGCAAAAAAAGCCTCCAGGTAGACTGTGCGGTAGGCCTGAAAACTTCATGCCTTAAAATTGACCTTGGAATCTGGTCTTGTTGCCAGGTTTCTACTGAAGATCAATATTATAAGATGTATTATGCTTCCAGAATTTAGTCTAAAAGCATTCATATTCATTTTCCCTTTATAGAACCCTAAACTTTTTTATGTTTGTAGATATTTATGAGCAAGGCCATGGTTGGTTTTTTGTGTTTCTAAAATATAACTCGTTTGTTAAGCCTTCAAACCTGTGGTTACAGGGTATTCAGTTGCTGCTGGCGAATTTACTGGAGACTCTCAACAAGGTGAGAAACATTACTGGATTTGTCATTTATAAAGCATGAAAAAAGGTAAAATTACTTAAAAACTTCTTTAATAAATGTGATTTCCTTTGCTATCCAAAATGTAAATAAATGGAATCCCCAAAGTAGAAAATAATATTTTGTAGAAAGAAAAAACCTATACTTTGGCACCACTTTTCAGTTTTAAGCCTCAAAGAATTTCACAGGAATGAATATTTATCCTTATGAGCCTCATTAGGTGAATTGGTGAGCTCCTGTGTCGTGGCCGAGAACCATACAGGAGATTAAGTGACCTGGACGAGCTGTGCTGTTGGTTAGAAATCAAGATGTCTTGTCTTTACTCTGGTTTCTGCATGTTCACAGCCAAACTCCCCACTCAACTGCAGCCCAGTCTCCCAACATTATTTCCTTTTTGCCTTTGGACATTTCCAAACCCTAAGTAACAGAAGAAATTAGTCCCTCTTTTCATTTATGGCCCTCGACTCTGTCTCCTGGATTTTCTCTGTCTTCCTTCTGTGTTTAATAGCCCTCTGAGCCTGTGTCCACCTCCATCTTCAGTGTCCAAAGGTGCTTTCTCTTTTTTTTAAGGCCAATTTCAAATGTCATCTCCAGAAGTCCTTCCTTAGTTTCCTTCTGTAAACTCCCAGACCATCTCACTTTTCTCTTGTCTAAGGCATTTGCCATTCATTCATTCACCAAATACTGCGTTGAGCCAGCCTGTGCTGGGGATCCACAGACAGAGGCACTCGTGGTTCTCAGTCTCCTAGTCCATGAAGGCATCGAATAGTGGGCTCACGACTGCCCAGTTCAAAGCTCAGTTGGGGCTAGGCTGCGACCCCAACCATGGAGCGAGACTCCCCTGGGGGTGCCTCTGGAAGGGTGGTGGAAGGGCCAGTCTAAGGTGCAAAAAGTCTGGAATGTCCCAAGACCTCAGAGTGACTGGTCTAAGTGATGGTGAAATGCGATGAGGTTAGAAAGAGGGGATGGGCCCAGATCATGCCAGGTCTTCTAGGTCATGGCACGGGGTCTAGAATGCATCCAGAATGCAAGAGAAAGCCATGAGGGCAGCAAAGGAGTCAGCATAGCCCACCTACGCTCGTGATCTAGAAAGAGGAATCAGCCAGCTGCGCCCATGGGGCTCGGTGGGGTGAGGACGCACGGGCAGTGGTATTCTATGCCACATTTTTGTGTTCTTTTCCAGTTTTTTGAAGGCAGGATCTCGAGATTGTTCTAATTCATCTTCCCCACAATAGTAGACCATCTTTTGCTCATAGTAGACTCACAGGAGAGGCAGCCTGGTAGTGAGAATAAGTTGGGTCTTTGGAGCCAAACCCACATAGGTTCAAAGCCTGACTCCACTGACTGTGTCCTTCAGGTTTGACACCCTCTTGGGTTCTCAGTTTGCTTATCTTTACATGACATTGAGAATATTTAATTTTAAAGATCGTTCTAAGATTGCATGAGATAATACATGGAAATTCCCATAGAAGACAATAAATGATAGCTTTTACTTCACTAGTCTTAAATATTTATTGAATGACTTAATCATCAATCAATATTTGCCACTTTCCATCTTGTTTCATTATTAACATTAGCTGCTTTTCACTGTAAGTGTTTTAACTAATACACAAATAATTAAAGAAAGGAAAAATGAAATATGGCCATCTTTAGGAATAATCACAACTCATTTATTGGTTTTATGATGACATGACATACAAAGCTGAAATTCATAAAGCATGTTTTCGCAGTTAGGTAGTGGTTGAAAGCAATTAGTTTTGTTTTCCTTAAAAGAACATTTTTCTTTTAAATACAAGCTAATTCTTAAAGGTACCCTCTGTTATTTTCATTTCAAGCTAAAAGACAGTGGTGAAGAGTATGAACTTCGGGGTCAGACCCCCCTGGATTTACCTTCTGACTTAACCACTGATAAGCTGTGACCTTGGACAGGTTACCTGACATCTCTCTGCCCCTGTTCCTTTACTCCTAAAATGGGGTGATGAAGATAATAGTAGCATCTACCTCATTGTGTTTTGTGAGGGCTGAACGAGTCAATCCTACAAACTCATAAAATACTTATTGCCATGTCTGGTACCTAATAAGTTTTATTTAAATATTAGCTATAATGGGAAAGTGTGCTTGGATTAGGGGTCACCAGAGATAGACCTGAATAACTGGGACTTGAAAAGAAGACAAGTCTTATAACCACCCAGTTTGCAATTTAGCAGAGAAAAACATAAAATGCCAGATGGCTTTGAAAGCCGACGTCAGGGCTCTTGCCGGAGAGCTCTCAGGAGC
This sequence comes from Tolypeutes matacus, assembly GCA_026826555.1. NCBI lineage: Eukaryota > Metazoa > Chordata > Mammalia > Cingulata > Chlamyphoridae > Tolypeutes > Tolypeutes matacus. Next base: position 409,534 of record JAKSZT010000049.1, on the reverse strand, counting down.
AGGTTCTGCCCTGATCCAAGGCAGTGAGCCACAGTGCATGACGGCCCATCATAGGAGGACAGTGGGAAGGAACTGTGACTTTCCATTGGGTCTCAGAGGTGCCTGGGGCATGGACCCACGTTTCCAGTGACGTGAGGGCATCAGAAGTAAAGGCTCCTTGTAAGAGCGTCACAGTCTGTTGGTCAGGCTGCTTGGCGTTCCAGCTTGTTCATGGTCACTCTTTACTTAGACAAGAGGGAACGAGAATTCTACGAAGAACAGCAGACAGTTGATGTCCAGATGAGGGATTACTCCTAGGAGGCTTCTGCGCTGCTGGGGTGTATGGAGGGATGTGCTGGGTTTGCACCCCTGGAAATTAAATGCAAGATTTTGTGTGTATGTGACTCTTTCTCGTGAGAGGGTCCATAGCTTTTACCTAATTTTCAAAGGTGTCTGTGACTCCAAAAATGTTTGATTCTCCATTCTAGTTCTAGAATCAGATGTGGTAAGTTAAAGTCCAAGCAAATAATCTGGTCCTCGCCACGCCCAGGGAGGCAGCTGGACGTGGGAGAAAGCACATTGGCTTTGCCGCCAGTTCTTGGTCCACACCAGCTTTGTAAACTAACAGTGACAGCCGCCCTAAGCCTCAGTTCCCCATATGTTGAAAGGGGAGACTAATGTCAACTCTTTGGAGGCTAAGTGAGAGAAATATTATAGGACACAAGGTGTCTGGAAGGCATTCAATAAATGTTAGCCTTCCTTCTGCTTCTCCTTGGTGGGGTGGCTGCCCAAGTCAGGTATTCCCAGGCCAAGGAGCTGCCTTTCCCTCAGCATTTTGCTGATCACAAGAGGTTTGCTGAAAGTTTCACCATGAGCAACTGGGATGGATCTAAGAAAAAACCCTTTTCCCTCCCAGCTGAATGCTTTCGTAGGTGAGTGGCAATTCTCCCAACTTGCCTTAGGCAATCTCTGGAAACGATGGGCTGTGGGGTCTTCACAGGACCCCTTTCCTACATCAAAGAGCTCCTTAGGAATGTGGTCACAGGAGGCTGCAGACTCCCAAGTCACTGGGTGTGGTGGCGGATTTTTTTTTTCACAAGACGCAAGTAGTTGCATCTTGAAGACTGATCTGCTCCTTTGCTGCCAGTGGTTTCCCAGCTCATTCAGGTGAAAATCAACTCCCTCAGTGACCTCTTCTCCTTCCTATGCTTGACCCTGATTGCTTTGACCTCATCTCCTGCTTCCTCACCCCTTACTCCCTCAACTCCAGCCACCCTGGCCTCCTTGCTCTTTGCATCCTCCAGGGCCTTTGCACTGCTGCTCCCTCTGATGGGACCTTCTTCTCCCAGATATTTGTCATGTCACAGCCTTGTTTTCTTCATCTTTGCTCCTATGTCACTGTCTCACTAAGGCCTTCCCTGACTCTTCTGATAAATTGCAAGTCTGCCCCCATCCTGACTGGAGCCCACCAGTACCTTTTCACTGCTTAGTCTTTCCTCCAATACTCTTATTACCTTCTAATGTACTATTTATTTTACTCTTTTTTTTGACTGCCTCTTCCAACTAGAGGGTCTGTTTTGTTCCTTCCTGTGTCCTGTGGTCACCTGTAAATATATGCTGAATGAATGAGCATCTTTGCCACGGACACATGCAACCTAGAACCCCAGGTGGGCCCTCCCTGAATATCAAAGCCTGAGCTTCCAACTCTGGGGGTGCAGAGCACCCCGGCGCTAGAGCACTTGCTCTACCCTCAGGGGTAGGACTGGGGAAAGGAAGGATTGGATGGAAGATTTTAAGCCTCAATGAACCAAAATATAGTTTAGATTTACAAAAACAAGTGTTGGAAATATCTTTACCAATCAGCGATTCCAACCCTAGTTATTGGAGATGACTAGGAGGAAACTAGGTTCAAAGACTGATCCCAGGCATATGGCGACCCCAGGGCTACAGCCATTGTCTTCTGGATCCAGGCATATGGTGACCCCAGAGCTACAGCCATTGTCTTTTAGACTAGGACCCCACCCTTTCCCCAGAGAGTTGTCCTTTTTCTCTCTTATTTGGCTGCCAGATGGCACTAACACAGACAGACAGTCCCAGGAGGCCAGATGTGTGTCACTTACAGTAGGAGGCTTTTCCTCAGCCCAAATTGTTTTAATGTGCCGTTGTGAAGCATACTATGATTTTGCTGAAGCTGCATGTGTGTGGAATGAGGGACCATAGACAAAAGCAATGAAATAGAATAAGAAGAACAAAGTGTCAAAGAGAAAACTTAACATACACACACAAAAACAGCAATTAAATAAAACCCTAGAGTGAAGAGAGAAGCTAATCAACTGAATAAACCCATCAAGATAAAAAGATGACCAGAAGGCAATAAAAAATTACAAACCATACTAAGAAACAGGAAGACATAGCTCATTCCAATGAAAAAAACTAAAAACCAGGAAGAGGTGCAGAACATTGAACAACTAATCAAAGCTGTCCAAACAAATATCATAGACCAACTTAATGAAGTGAAGGAAGAGATTAAGGATATTAAGAATACACTAGGGGGAAGCGGCTGTGGCTCAATCAGTAGGGCTCCCATTTACCATATGGGAGGCCCGGGTTCGGTTCCCGGGGCCTCCTGGTGAAGGCAAGCCCACCCGCACAGCGTGGTTAGCTGACCCAGCGAGCACAAGCAGCAAGGGGGGAGATAAATGAATAAATAAATAAAATATTTAAAAACAAAAAAAAAAACAAAAAACAAAACAAAACAAAAAAAAGAATACACTAGGAGCACATACTGGGGAAATTGTAAACATACATAAAAAGATAACGAATACGAAGGTGATGAATGGAACAATTCAAGAAATCAAAAAGATCCTGGAAGCACATAACAGTAGATTTGAACAAGCAGAGGAAAGAATTAGTGATGTAGAGGACAGTACATCTGAAATCAAGCAGATAGTAGAACAGATAGATAAAAAGATAGAAAAATCCAGCAGGGACTTAGGGATTTGAATGACAACGCAAAACACACATACATATGCATTATAGGCATCCCGGAAGGAGAAGAGAAGGGAAAGGTGACAGAAGGAGTGTTGGAGGAAATAAATGACTGAAAACTTCCCAACCCTATTGAGGGAGATGGATGTACATGTCCAGGAAGTGCAGCACAGCCCAAACAGTATAAATCCCAACAGGCCTACTCCAAGCCATATACTCATCAAACTGTCCCATGCTCAAGACAAAGAGAAAATACTGAAAGCAGCAAGAGAAAAGAGAACCATCACTTACAAGGGAAGCTCAATAAGATTAAGTGCTTATTTCTCATCTGAAACCATGGAGGCAAGAAGGCAGTGGTATGACATAGTTTAGATACTAAAAGAAAAAAACTTCCAGCCAAGTATTCTCTATCCAGCAAAGCTGGCATTCAAGAATAATGGAGAGTTTAAAATATTCACAGATAAACAGAAATTAAGATAGTATGCTGATAAGAAACCTGCCCTTCAAGAAATAGTAGAGATTTCTGCAGGTTGAAAGGAAAAAATAGGAGAGAGAGAGATGGAGGAGAGTGTAAGAACAACTAAAAAGACAAAAAGAGAAATAAAAACATGACATACATAAACCCAAAGAAAATATAGTTAATGTAAGTAATTCCTTGATAGTAATAACACTGAATGTTAATGGATTAAACTCACCAGTCAAGAGACACAGATTGGCAGAATGGATAAGGAAATATGACCCATCTCTATGTTGTCTACAAGAAAACCACCTTAGTCCCAGGGATTCAAGGAGGCTGAAAGTGAATGGCTGGAAAACAATCTTACAAGCAAACAATAATCAAAATAAGGTGGGAGTAGCTATACAATATCAGACAAAATAGACTTTAAATACAAAACTATTGTAAGAGACAAAGATAGAAACTATATACCAGTGAAAGGGGTAATCTTTCAAGAAGAAAGAACAATCATAAACATTTATGCACCTAATGGGTGCCTCAAAATACATGAGGCAAACACTGGAAAAACTAAAAGGAGAAGTAGATGCATCTACAGTTATAGTAGGGGACTTTAATACACCATTATCACCATTAGACAGAACATCTCTACAGAGAATCAATAAAGAAACAAAGACTTTGATTAATACATTAGAGGATCTGTATCTAATAGACATATACAGAAGACTACACCCAAATACAAAAGGATATACATTCTTCTCGAGTGCACATGGAACATACTCCAAGAAAGACCACATGCCAGGACACAGAAAAAATCTCAGTGAATTCAGAAATATTGAGATTATACAAAGTAATTTCTCTGACCACAATGGAATGAAACTGGAAATCAGTAAGGGCCAGAGAACCAGATTAGGCACAAAGATACGGAAGTTAAACAACACACTCTTAGACAAACAGTCGGTCAAGGGATAAATCTCAAAAGAAATCAGTAACTCCCTTGAAATGAATGAAAATGTCAACACAACATATCAAAACCTATGGGATGCAGCAAAAGCTGTACTCAGAGGGAAATTCATAGCCATAAATGCATATATCAAAAATGAAGAAAGAGCTAAAATCAAAGACCTAACTGCACACCTGGAGGAATTAGGAAAAAGGCAAACTAATCCCAAAGGAAGTAGAAAGAAGGAAATAACAAAGATTAGAGCAGAATGAAATGAAATAGAAAATAAGTAAGCACTAGAAAAAATAAAGAAACCAAAAGCTGGTTCTTTGAGAAGATCAATAAAATTGACAAATCCTTAGCCAGATTAATAAAGAAAAAAAAAGAGATGATGCAAATACATAAAATGAGAAACGAGGAAGGGGATATCACAACTGACCCCACAGAAATAGAGTATCATAAGAGGATACTTCGAAAAAGTATATGCCAACAAGAAGGATAATTTAGAGGAAATGGACAAATTCCTAGAAACTCACAAGCAGCCTACATTGACGAAAGAAGAACTTGATGAACTCAACAGACCAATTACAAGTAAAGAGGGACTCAGTCTTCAAAAACCTCCCAACTAAGAAGAGCCCAGAACCAGATGGCTTCACGGGTAAATTCTACCAAACATTCTGGAAAGAACTAACACCAATCCTGCTCAAACTCTTCCAAAAAATAGAAGTAGAAGGAACATTGCTTAACTCATTCCATGATGACAACATTACCCTAATACCAAAGCCAAACAAAGATACCACAAGAAAAGAAATTTACAGACCAATCTTTCTAATGAACCTAGATGCTAAAATCCCCAACAAAATACTTGCTAATCGTATTCAACAACACATCAAATGAATTATACACCATGACCAAGTTTCATTGTCCAGGTTTCATCCTGGGTACACAAGGATAGTTCAACATAAGAAAATCAATGTAATACACCACATAAACAGATCAAAAGAGAAACTCACATGATCATCTCTATAGACACAGAAAAAGCATTTGACAAAATAAAGCACAATTTCCTGATAAAAAACACTGCAAAAGATAGGAATAGAAGGAAACTTTCTTTCTTTTTTTTTTTTTTTAAAGATTTTATTTATTTATTCATTTATCCCCCCCTTGCTGCTTGTGCTCGTTGGGTCAGCTAACCATGCCGTGTGGGCGGGCTTGCCTTCACCAGGAGGCCCCGGGAACCGAACCCGGGGCCTCCCATATGGTAAACGGGAGCCCTACTGATTGAGCCACAGCCGCTTCCCTAGAAGGAAACTTTCTGAACATGATAAAGGGTATATATGAAAAAACCCACAGCTAACATCATCTTCAATGGTGAAATCCTAAAAGCTTTCCCTCTAAGATTGGGAACAAGACAAGGACGCCCACTATCACCACTCCTATTTAAAATTGTGTTAGAAGTACTTGCTTGAGCACTGAGGCAAGAAAAAGATATAAAAGGCATCCAGATTGGAAAAGAAGAAGTAAAAATTTAATTATTTGCAGACGACATGATCCTATATATAGAAAGCCCTGGGAAATCTACAACAAAGCTTCTAGAACTTATAAATGAGTTCAGTAAAGCTGCAGACTATAAGATCAATGCTCAAAAATCAGTAGCATTTCTGTATACCAATAACGAGCAATCTGAGGAGGAAATCAAGAAACAAATACCATTTACAATAGTAACTAAAAGAATAAAATACCTAGGAATAAATTTAACTAAAGATGTAAAGGACTTATATACAGAAAATTACACAACACTGTTAAAAGAAATCAACGAAGACTTAAATAAATGGAAGAATATTCCCTGTTCATGGATAGAAAGACTAAACCTTATTAAGATATCTATCCTACCCAAACTATTCTACAGATTTAATGCAATCCCAATAAAAACCAACACAGCATTTTCTCATGAATTGGAAAAACTAACTACAAAATTTATTTGGAAGTGTAAGAGGCCCCAAATAGCCAGAGACATATAGAAAAGAAAAGTGAAATGGGAGGAATCACACTACCTGACTTTAAAACATACTACAAAGCTACAGTGGTCAAAACTGCATGGTATTGGCACAAGGATAATCATCCTGACCAATGGAACCGAATTGAGAGTTCTGATATAGATCTTTGCATATACAGTCATCTAATATTCGACAAGGCCACCAAGCCCACTCAACTGGGAGACAATGGCCTCTTCAACAAATGGTGCTTGAGAACTGGATATCCATATCCAAAAGAATGAGGGAGGAACACCATCTCACACCTTATACAAAAATCAACTCAAGATGGATCACAGGTCTAAATATAAGAGCCAAGACCATAAAGATCTTGGAAGATAACGTAGGGGAACATCTGCAGGACCTTGTAATGGGAAATGGTTTCATGAATTTCATACCAAAAGCATGAGCAATGAAAGAGAAAAATAGATAAATGGGATCAAAATTAAAAACTTTTGCACATCAAAGGATGTTATCAAGAAAGTAAAAAGGCAGCCTGCCCAATGGGAGAAAATATTTGGCAACCATATATCTGATAGGACCCTAATATCTAGCATATATAAAGAAATCTTACACCTTGAAAATAAAAGACAAGCAATCTATTTTAAAAATGGGCAAGTGATTTGATTAGATACCTCTCCAAAGAAGAAATTCAAATGGCTAAAAAGCACATGAAAAGATGCTCAACATCACTAGCTATTAGGGAAATGCAAATCAAAACTACAATGAGATATCATCTTATATCCATTAGACTGGCGGCTATTTAAAAAACAGAGGACTATAAGTTTTGGAGAGGATGTGGAGGAATGGGAACCCTCATCCACTGATGGTGGGAGTGTAGAATGGTTCAGGCATTGTGGAGGACAGTTTGGCAGTTCCTCAAAAAACTTACTATAGAGCTGCCATATGATCCAGCAATTCCACTGCTGCGTATGTACCCAGAAGAATTGAAAGCAAAGACGTGAACAGATACATGCACATCAATGTTCATAGCGGCATTATTCACTATGACCAAAGTTGGAATCAACCCAGGTGCCCATCAACAGATGAATGGATAAACAAATGTGGTACATGTATACAATGGAATAGTACTCAACTCTAAGAAGGAATAAAGTGCTAACACACAGGATAACATGGATGAATCTTGAGGACCTCATGTTGAGTGAAGCAAGCCAGGCATTGAAGGATGAACAGTACATGACCTTACTGATATGAGGTAGGCAAATTGAGCAGACTCAGAGAACTATTGTCTGGAAGATAGGTTTACAGGAAATAGAAAGGGAGAAGGTGGTTGTGAGCCAATTCCCATACGGATGTAATCTATGAATCAGCGCCTTCCAGAACAAGATATTAGTCACGTGGGGATTTTATCCAGTTCCAACCATGGTGCCAGACCCTACTTCTCTCAACCTCTATAAAATAGCCAGAGAGTTTCACGCCCTGTCAGGCAGAGACTACTGCCTCTAACCAGCAGGAAGCAGCTAGAGAAGAATGACCATCGCCTTTCAGCTCCCCCTTAAGAATAAGGGTGTAAACGCCAAGCGGGGAGTTGAGGCAGGTTAGTATAGGGAAAGAGGGAATACAGCTGGGACCCGGCAGAAAACATGGCCATGAGGCCTGCCTGGAAACCCCCTGAGGGAAGGCTGCTACTAAGAACAGAGCCAGAAAGACCCTGCCAAGATCCTGGCCATGAGGCCCCATTTGGAACTCTTCCCAAGGTCAAGGGGATGCCCTGGATAACTTCAAACAAAAGGCCTCCTCACTGGTCCCCCTGAGAGCTAACAGGCGGGAATCGTAAGGCAACCAATCAGAACAACAAATAGCTGGGACCCCTCCCCAATATTAGAAAAGGGGAGGAGGAAAGTTCTTGAAAAGGCCTAACCTGGGGCTCCACGTGTGCATCCTACCCTGTAGCACAGCCTGCACCCATGCCATGGGTGTGTACTTATCTCTTTTCTCATTTCTTAATAAACTCTTTACTCCCCAGTGTAGCAGCTTGGCATTGTTTCTGAATTCCAAAAACGATACTGGATTATGTCTGTAAACTGGTCTTTTCCTCTGGGTGTGTTAGAGTGTATTGGATTCAGTTTTTCACTTTTACTTGGTAAATGATTAAGGCTCTGATTGGGTCACATCAGTAGGACCAAGGGGGTGGGGACTCACAGAGAAACCGTACTGCAGAGAAGGGAGTTTGGAGTTTTTGAGCTGGAGCCCTGGGAAGTAACACAGAGGAGCTTGGTCATGAGGAAGGAGAGAAGGCCCCGGGAAAAGAGACGAGCCATTTGCCTGACAGTTCACAGCTGGCCTTGTGGAGAGAATAAAGCAGCTGAGCCTGGAGACAATCAAGCTCCCAGGAGAGAGGCAAAGCCTAGAGAGCCTCCTAGTCTACAGCTGACCTTGTGGAGAAACCAGAGGAGCTGAGCCTGGAGAGAAATGAGCCCTGGGAAGAGAGGAACCCAGGAAGCCTGAGCCCTGCAGACAACGGCAGCCGTCTTGCTCCAACACTTGGCCATAGACTTTGGTGATGGAAATAACTTACACTTTATGGCCTGGTAACTGTGGGCTTCTACCCCAAATAAATACCCTTTATAAAAACCAACCAACCAACCAACCAAACAAAAAAAAGTGCTGTTGTGACAGGAGCTGTACTTTCTACGCTCAGGGTGAGGGGCTTAACCTGAAGCCCACCGTTGGCCTGAGAAACAGGCTCGTGCTCGGAGGCAGAGGCTCAGACAGGCTGATGGAGAGGGGCAGTGTTGAAGGGCAGGTTCTATTCCATTGTCTGCTGTCTATAGGAGAAGCAGAGAAGAACAGACAGAAAATCCAAACCCGAACGTCAGATTTCCAACTCTCTGCACAACAGTTATTCATGAAAAAGTGGGGTTTTTGTTATATAACTTTAAACAAATGTGTATTCTTCTCTCTAAAAGACTATTTTTATCCCCAGAATTGGTTGCTGGAGTTCCAAGAGGAGCACAAAATTTTGGATATGTGAGTATTTGAGGCTAAGATAGTTTCTTGTATATGCAAAGAAATGTTTTGTTTAATACAACTTTTAAGTCTTTAAAAATGTCCTTTATACTAGAGGACTCTTAACAGGCCCCCCTCGCTGGTCCCTGCTGTTTGCTTACTAAGAAGGGACAAAGGTGGAACTGGATTTGCTCTGCTCCGTGTGCAGGACAGACTCCTTAATTTGTGGAACCCAGAGCAAAATGAGCATGCAGGCCCCTTGTTCAAGAGTCACTGAGAATTTCACGATGGTGTCAACAGGTGTGTGCACCTGCCCAAGCCATGCCACATGGTCAGCCGTCGGACAGGTGCAGAGGATATGTTGTTGATGTAGTCAACATTTAATGTGCCTCATATTTTAGGAAAAAAAATGAAAGGTAATATATAGATCTTATGAAAACAAAAACTTTAAGTAATTTTTAGCTTGTTAAAAAGTATCCAGCAAGTGTATAATGTTGATAGGTTGGCTGAAGAGAATTAGAAGGAACATTTTTTTTCTCTATGGATATCATTTACAATTTCATTTGTTATTTTTTTTACAAAGAGCCATAATCGTCAATTTCTTATAAAAAAGAACATAAACACAGGAGTGGATTCAGGTAGCTGTTCCCAAGGTCCTTGAATTCAATTTTTCTTTTCCTGTTTCAGTTTAATAAATACGTGTTTTTTTTTCTGATCCTTGACTTAACTATAAACAAAAGTTCAATTGGCTTTTAACATATTACTATTTAGATATTTTTAAATTTTTCATATTTTAATGATTTAATTAAATTTTAGTCGATAATACCTTTGCATGATTCAAAAGTGAATTGCTCAAAATGGAATATGTGGAAACAAGTCTTTTCCACCCCTTTGCCCTGGCAGCCGAGTTCTCCTTTCCAGAGAAACCAATGCTAAATCGTTCTTGTGGGCTTACGTTTTTGTTTCATACGTAGTTAGCCATTTTCACTCTTCACAAAATTTAAAAGCAATTTAAGCTATAGTTTAAAAAATCTCTAGTTCTATGTTAAATGATGTAACCTATCTAATTTCTATGATTTTAGGTTTCAATCATTAATTCTACAGATATGACCTTTATTCAGAATTTCACAGGCGAGCAGGTAAAACTATTTTTCTTACAAATAGTTAATGCCACTCTGTGTTAATAGTAGACCATAAGAGTCAGTTCATTCATCCCCAAATACTTACTGCTATGTGTGCAGCCTGTTCCAGGCACTGGGGATAGACCAGTGAAGAAGAGACCCCAGCCTTGTGCAGCTGTGGGTGGGGGGACAGTTAAGAGACCCCAGCCTTGTGCAGCTGTGTAGGGGGGCAGTTAAGAGAGACCCCAGCCTCCTGCAGCCTTGAGGGGGGGGACAGTTAAGAGAGACTCCAGCCTCCCACAGGCGTAAGGGGTCAGTTATGAGAGACCCCAGCCTCCTGCAGCCTTGAGGGGGACAGTTGAGAGACCCCAGCCTTGTGTAGCCATGGGGGGGGGGTGCATCCGCTAACTGACACACATTTTAGAATGTGATTAGGGGTATAAACAAATTTGGCTCAGTGTTCAGGTGCTGGCTTCCCATATATGAGGTCCTGGGTTCAATCCCCAGCCCTGGTACCTAAAGAAAGAAAGAAAGAAAAGCTATAGCATGGGGGGCTGTGGCAGGGGATGGGGGCCCTGCGTGGAGAGTGGTGGCAGGCTACGGCCACTGCATCCAGACCGCTCTGCTGACGGGCGCTAAGGGGAAGCCTCCGCAGCAGCCGTGGGTGTGAGGTGCAGAGGGGCCGGGGGCAGCGTGGAGGGTGGGCTCGGCCTGGGGGGGCTCCCCCAGTGCAGGGGCTCCTGGGCTGCCCGGGCCGTGGCCTCTTGGAAACCGCTGGTCCTCGCCGAGCCCCGCAGCCTCCCAGCCTGCCTGAGGATGACTCGGACCAGGGGCTGAAATGTCCTGGGAAGAGTCCCTGCATGTGACCCCTCCTCTTTATTACGCACAGTCACTAAGCTCCCTTTGTCTCTAGAGCGTCTGTAATTCCGTGTGCTTGTAAACGTACGTGCTTAGAGTCCTCACCCGCTATTGCTTACTTCTTTCAGAATATATAGATTCAAATACAGTGAAAATCTAAATCTATGAGCAACTTGGGTTTATAGCTCTTATAAAACTATTTAAAATTTATGCACAAACCAAACCACAAATTTAATTTCAAGTTAAATACAAACAAAACCAAGAAAGCAAAAAATCTTAGATTGACATTAGGTTAATTTGAGCTGATGATGTTGATTGGCTGCAGTAGCCGCCTGTAACTCACAGAGAGCCGACGGAGCTGGAGGCACTGCCCAGCTGCAGGCCTGGGCCCCAGCCCCCACCCCCAGACCCTGAGCCTCCCCCTGCCAGGGCGCTGCCCCCGGGCCCTGAGCCTC
>JAKSZT010000049.1:383048-393778 GCA_026826555.1 Tolypeutes matacus | reverse complement strand
TGTGGGGATTCTGCCGCCTGCCGAGTATGTCTATTCCAATTATGCATCTGGAACTGGGGAAATAACCACAGAATGGGTCCGGGGACTCACTGGACCCACTGTGAGACGGACCTGAGCTAAAACTCCATCAGTCACCTGACCTCCATAAGCCCCTGCTCTGACTGGTGGACCACAGTGACGTTTTGGGTCTCCTGGAATTAATGTCACTTCTGAGCCAGTGTCTAATAATCCCCGAAATGTCTGGTCATTTCCTTTTCCCCAATGCACAGTTACCCTGGTAAAAGGCTGTAGGTCTCCTTGGGAAAGGCCGGGAGGAGGCTTAGTATACATCTTTGGCAGTGTAGCAGGGTCTTCCCTTCATTCAAGGGGTTCTGGGTCTATGAACTGTCTCAAGTCTCGGAATTGACTAAGGGGCTCTGACTCTGTTTGTGTGATTCAAATTAGACCTTTGTTTGCTTGACCTAGAGCTCTTCTGCTTATACAGATCAAGTAGGAATTTAGTAGACTGCCCATCTATTTTACTTGTAGGTTCCACATGATCTATTAGCTAATGCCGTAGGCCTATGTGACTCAGACTCTTGATGGCTGCTTTGAGTCTGCCTTTCATTGTGGTTGCCACGCCCACCTTGTCTTTGGTGATTCAGTGCTGCCACTTTGCTTCTGCCAGCCTGGGATCTGATCATCCCCATCGTGTTTAAGGATCCTAGTTCAGTGACAGCTGTTAGCACAGTAATATCTGACCTACAGAGAAGCGCAACTACACAGCTCTTCAGGGAAGATGGAGTTAGTCTCACAAATTTATTCCTCAAGGTCCTGGTGAAAGGTGAGTCCTCTGGCCATTCCTGAGGAGGGTGAACTGATATTACATGATAAATCCACTCTAACATTCCCATCTCTCTAAGCCTTTGGATCCGATCCCCTCATCTACATTATAACAGGGAAGTTCTGGCATTTACAGGTTTATTGGGCACAGCAGGGTTAATATCTTCAGGTGGAGGCTGGATGCCTGATTTCTAAGAGCAGGCTGGAAGTTGGGTGGCTGATTCCTCAGGGCAGACCATTATAGGGTCATCTGGCAAAGACGACTCAGCAGAATCTAGGGTTTCAGCATCCTCACTACCATCATTATCAGTCCCATTCCAATTTCTGGGATCCCATTCCTTCCCAATCAATGCCCTCACTTTAACAGCAGATACCCTGCAAGGTTGGGAATTCAGTTTACGACGTATTTCAGCCACCTGCACAATCAGATTCTGGATCTGGTTTTAAGAAATGGCCAGTCTGTAGCTACACAAAGTGGGAGCTTCTTTCAGGGCACACATGAAAATGTCCATGTCCTTCATGTGGCACTTGAGCTGGGAATTCGAAGCCTTTAGCTCAAATTGCATTTCTTTAACAACTGTATCTGAGTATTTAGGAACAATCAGCCAACATCCTTATACTTTTTAACTCCACAAAACTCTGTTATCAAATACACCCTCACCCAGAGCCTTGCCTCTTGTAAGTGTTTGAGTAGAAGTATCCAGTCGTGGTAGTTTGCACATCTCCATTGCCCGGTCACACCACGGGTTACCAGTGCTGGCCTGATCATTGGAGACAGAGTCGTCATTGCTTTTGAACCCAGTCAGAGTAGAGAACCAATTCCAGAGTCTCCAGAACCAACTTGGAATTCCCATCTTTAAGATTCTGTTTCTCAGGAACCACTCTCAGTACCAAGCCTGTATGAGTCATGGTTCTCAAGGGAAACAGAGCCAACAGGATACACACACACATATGTATATATAAGCATTTATGTGTCTATGTAGATGAGATTAATTGTAAGAATTTATTATAGGAATTGGCTTATGCGATTGTGGGGATGGGCAAGTCCAAATTTGTAGGGCACGCCACAAGCTGGGAATGCCAGTGAAGGTTTTCAGCGAATTCCCCAGGAGAAGCTGGCTGGCTGAAGTGAGATGGAAATTCTTTTCAGACTGCTGAAATCATCAATTCTTCCTTTAAGATCTTCAGCAGATTGGATGTGACTTCTCTCATTGCTCGCAGCAATTGCCTTTGTTGATTGTAGATGTAATCAGCCATAGATACAATCAACTAACTGATGGTTTAAAGCCACTGATTACACTCCTAGCGCACACGGTGTACGGGCTGGCACGTGAAGTTAGCCATCCCATGGCCCAGGCTGGCCCAGGAGGCTGCACCAGGAGCTGGAGGGGCACTTGCCACGCGCCTGGGGGACGGGGGATGGTAGCGCTGCAGCACGGGTGAAATCCCCTGGTATTTGCCACAGTTTATCAGTCTCTTCCCGAGATGCTGTGCGGTGCTCGCTCCTCTAGACTCTGGAATTCCACCGTAGTTGACTAGGACAGTTCCTGCCAGCTCGATAGCTGTTTTTTTTTTTTTTTGGAGGGACTGGTTCGTGGAGCCGCCCACTCTGCCATCTGCCCTCAGTCCTCCTCACATCTTTTCCTGTGAGGCCGGAACCCAGTTTACCTTGTGCAGTGACTCTGGATCATCTGGGCAGTGGATGTGAACTGGACTCTCCTTTCCAGTCAGGAGGTGTCTAAGTGGGAGCACATGTGCAGCCGCCTGCGGAAGGTCCTTGACCACATACGGCATCATCTGCATCCACTGTGCAGCAAAACAAGGTCCTTACAAATGCTCCAGAATGCCAGCCTCGGGAAAATGATACAGTGTTACTAAAGAATGCGATCAAGTGACTAAATGGATAGAAATTTCCCCCAGTGGTTTTTATTTAGAAAAAAAAACAACAAAAAATTCCATGTTATAAGTATATCCCAAATAGTTTAAAACAAACAGTTTTGTGCATGCTGGTGCAGAGCTGAAATTGTCAATCTGTGACTGGCTTGAAAACATAAACAAATGGGTGAAATGATCTTGTTATCTTTAGATAGCCAGTGGAACAAACTGCCAGCATAAACTCTGTGAGGAATTTCTAGATAAACTTGTTAGCAACAAACGAAGATGGGGCTTTTCATCTTTTGCCTAAGCAAGCAGATCTGTTTTTTCTTAAGGCATTTGAATCTTATAGTATTTATATTATTTTAGAAATTCACAGAACTGCAATTTAATCCATTGACAGTCTCCATACTTCTCTTGTTTATAGCTTCTGCAGGGCAGAAAAGAGAAAAATTTAAATAGATTTCTAGCAGGTAGTATTTTGAGAGCATTTTAAAGAAAATGGATGAAAAGAAGCTGTTTTGTGCAAGATTTGGTACAAGTATGTTTACTTATACAGGGTATTTCATTATGATTGAATTAGGGCAAAAGTCTGGTAAAGGTGATTAAAATATAGTGAAAACTAAAAAGGTATAAATTTCTGTAACTTCATTTTTAAATTATATTATCTCTTGCGAGCATAAAACAATTTAGGTGTTTAGATATCAGCTCTAGTATACAGCCCACCAATCTCCATTATTTTAATAAATAACTACTTTCTGAGTGTTAGACATGGGCATTAGCACACTATAGGTGCTATTGGGAAAGAAGAAATATAGAAAAGGTTACATGTTATAGCAGCGCATTGACATTTGGTTGCAAAAAACTCAAAGTCAGATACTTCATGTTGAATATTCTCTTGTACTTTGCTTTTGAGGAAAATATTTATAGTGTTTCTATTTCACCCAACATGTGGAGGGTGAGAAATTGAGCCTTGCATTGTACCAGATGATCAGTGTGGATTATACATTAAAAAGAGGTAGAAATAAAACCCGTGTGAATGCCAAGAAACCTGCAGTTACACATTAGAGGTTTCTTCCTGCTTTTATGAAACACTTTTACATAATAACTTAGATTTCATGACCTCATCCAAACATAGCATGTCCCAAGCAGAGAAAACAGTTTTTAGCAAAGACCACATCATTTACATTATTTCTTCATCGTGGTTCTATCTTGAGACTGAAAAATTGATACGTTCTCTTAGAGTGGTACCCAGCCTGTTACACAATAACTTAGCAGAGGTCAATGAAAAACACTTTTACTAATAAATATTTTTAAATTTTAAGTTTGAGTTGAGTATATTAAAAAAAAGGATTTGGAAATTTTTGAAATTGCTATTGGCATGTGGTTTTTCAAACATTTTTGCCTGTGATTCATAATAAGAAATACATTTTACATTGCTCCTAGGACACATGCACAGATGAAAACATAAGTTTCGTGGAAAAATGCTTGCCCTTATTATGTGTAATGCTTTCATTCTGATATTTGCTATTATACGCGATTTCATTTTTTTTAATGCTGGTTGGGAGCAGCAGTGATTTCACAATCCACCGATGGACTGCACATTGAGATTTGAAAACAGCAGCTTAAACAATATTATATATTGTGACTCTTAATTGGTATCTCTAATATAAAATAATATTTACACTAAGTGCAAAATGTTCTAGGAGGCATATTGTACTACATGAATCCAAGACAGTTACTGTCTCTCAACCCTATGAGGACACAACTATAAATGAACAAATGCCTCTCTCTTTTTAGAGCTTAGGACATTTTAGGAGGCTTGCTCTTAAATATCTAGGACAATGTATTTCTAGGAAAATAAGTCAGTGTTGCCACGTTGCTCCCAGAATCCGAGGATCCCAGGGTGGCCTGGCTCTGCCACTGCCACGAGCAGTGCCCGGCACGGCCATCCCCACATCCTCCACAGGCCTGGACGAGCCGCACTCAGCTGTGGAACCTGGAGCTGCAGGTCTCTCAGGTGTTTGGCAAATGCCTGCAGGTGCTGACGCAAAGCCACGGAAATGCAGCTCAGGAGCACGGCAAGCAACGGGAACATTGCTTTTAAGAAAATGTATTTGGAACATTTTTAAGAAAAAAGTATTTACCTATATTTAGCAACTTAACTTATGTTTGGAATTTGGGACCAAAATACAAGCCATTCCCTGGGCATTTCCACTCACACCCGCCTATCTCCTTGGTACCGCTTGGTCCATGGGAAACAGCTCAGGAGCTTCCCCGCTATGTCTCCCGCGTGGCAGAGAAGCAGGGCCTGTTCTAGAAGCACCTGCAGGACTCAGGCTGTCTAGAGCCACGTGACTTCTGCGAGCTGGGAGAGGGAGAAGCCAGGTGCGGATTCCTCTCTACGCTGGAACTCTTTCCACATGAATTGGTAGAAAAGTGGTTAAAAAACATGTATTCACTTCAGCGGTGAGCCGGATGCCTTCTTCGTACATACCGTGTATTAAATGCCTGCTGTATAGTGCGTGTGTGAAGAGAGACGGAGGCAGAGGGAGACCCGGAGGCATTTACCCAGCGATTAGCCTGCAGCTCCTCCAGCTCAGGGAGGCGGAGCCGCTTGTTCCAAATGACAGGCAGGTGCCAGGAGAGCTTTAGACCTGGTCTGCAGAGGCCAGAGCCCATGCTGGCGGCACAGCATCTGCTCTCTCACTCCTGCCCCCTGACCCCTCGCTGTCCTGACCCACTCGGGGGTCCCTGGTTGGCGGACGCCCCTGGAAAGCCCCCTCCAGACCCATGCACCTGAATCCCACCCCATCCCTCTCCTGGCCGGAGCTCCTCGGTGCCCCTTCCCCCACAGCACCTCGCGTGGTCTCAGGTGTTTTTGCCACTTGTTTGATAGTTATAGGGGCAGCACTTGGGCCTCACTTTTTTTTAACTGATTGATCAAGTGCACTTGATAATACACTTTTTTTAAAGATTTATTTTTATTTATTTATCCCCCCCCTTGTTGTTTGCACTCGCTGTCTGCTCTCTCTGTCCATTCTCTGTGTCCTCTGTGTCTGCTTGTCTTCTCATCTCTTTAGGAGGCACCAGGAGCTGATCCTGGGACCTCGGATGTGGGAGAGAGGCACTCAATCACCTGAGCCGCCTCAGCTCCCTGGCTTATTGTGTCTCTCACTGTCTCTCCTCTTTGTCTCTTTTTGTTGCCCCAGCTCTCTGCACGGGCCAGTTCGCTGCGTGGGCCAGCTCCCCTTCACCTGGAGGCCCTGGGAAACGAACCCTGGACCTCCCGTATGGTAGACGGGAGCCCAATTGCTTGAGACACATCTACTTCCCTGGGGGCAGGGTGGCCTAGGAGCCACCCTGTGTTCTTTGAGTGACTGTCACAGCATGCCAGGGGAGCAGCTTCCTGCGGGAGGACGAGGCGGGGGTGAGGCGGAGGAGCAGGGTCTCGCAGGCCCTTGGTCTGAGATGTTTCCTGTGGAGTGGTCATTCGGGGCAAGGATGAGCGGCTGGAGCTTCAGCATGTGCCTCAGGAGTCTGCTGTCCTCAGAAACAGCTCAGTGGAGGCCCTTAGGAAAGACCTAAGTGTGGTTGGTGTGACTTTTCTTAAATCTTTTAAAATGAAATAACTCATGCACACGGTTTTTAAAAATCACGTGGTTTAGAAGGCTCTTGAGGAACAGAAGTGGCTCCCTGTCGTTCCCTCCTTGGCCACCTGGCTTGAAAAGGAAATGCCTCTGACCACTTGTTTTTTCATCTCCTGGTGGCTGTCTCGCTATTTCTAAATAATTTGTCTATTTCTTGAATTTTTTCAACCTTAAAAATCATCTATTAGCTTCCTCCTAAAACATATTTATCTTGGAATTCCTATAAGTTTTCATTTGGGATGAAAATTATATTTTCTGTCTTTCTAACCCCTCTCTGGCCCATATTTTACATAAGTGGAAGAAACAAGAAGAAAGGGAAGGGCAAATTTATTTCAAACCTTATTGCTCCAAGAATTTGCGCAAAATCTAGCTACATACATTTTAGACAGACTAATATACAAAACCTGTCTGGGTCTATTTGATATATTTTCCTTGTATAAATACAGTATCTGGAAACGCAGTAATAAGCTGAAAGGGATGAAATACCTGTGTTTTCTTAAAGTAGGAATTTTTAACATAATTAAAAAGTGTACTGTGATAACTTAGCAACTTACTTTCTTAGAGAATTCTTCTCCAACGAAGGAAACACGCTAACTGCAGAGCGCCCCAGAGGGGACCGGGCAGCCCGTGGGTAACCCTCCGCGCTTGCCCTCTGCCCGCAGGCTGGACGACGTCCTGGTCGGGGCACCTCTCTTCATGGAGCGCCACGCTGCGAGCAGCCCTAGAGAGGTGGGGCAGGTCTACCTGTTCGTGCAGGTGAGCGCGCTCGTCTTCAGGGACCCGCAGGTGCTCGCCGGCACCGAGGCTTTCGGGAGATTCGGCACCGCCGTCGCGCACTTAGGAGACCTGGACCAAGACGGATACAACGGTACAGCCCGTGCACGGGGGCTCGCAGGGGCGGGGGTGGGGGGCTCGCTGGTGCCGACTCCACGTGTCTGCTGAGCGAGCCTTGGTCCACTGCATTGGGCAGGAGGTAAAGAGGGTTTTTAACAAACTATCAAAACGCCTAAGGCAACTTAAAACAAGTTTACGTTTTGACTAATCTAAATTTCCTCAGGTTCAACTTAGGGTGTCATATAACAGACCTAAAGTAAAGGTGGCAATTATTTTAAAACTTAATGTTAGGATTTGGTGGCTCAAAAAGAACTAGAGACCCCCTGTGAGTATGCAGTGAGGACAGGGGAACGTGCTGATTTCTTAGCAGGGGCATCAGCTCCTGCGCGGGCCCGTGCGTTTTGCATGGGGCGCTGAACTTTGCCTGGTCTGCAAACCTTCAACGTAAAAGCGACTTCAGTGCTTACAGGAAGGCAGAGTTAATTTCTCATTTTAGGGCTGTGGCTCTTTGAGTCAGGGCCTTATGAATGCCTTTTTTCCACTGTCTCTTCAGAAAAGCGTGCAAGAGCGCACAACATTTTGCGTACTGTTCCAAGGCCTTTCGGTTAAGAACCAAGGATTCCTTGTAGAGGCTCGGGGAAGCCGCAGGAATTCGCTCTAAGCCAAATGGTCCAGGGAGTGCTGTCACGAGGCCAGCGCCCTAGTGCCCCCCGTGCCCTGAGCCTCTGGAATTCCCAGCCATGTACCACGAGCGGTGCTAAGGCACCGTGAAGCATTCGTGCGCGTCAAAAGCTTATGGTTCTGGGGAAATGAAAGAAGACAGTTCACCTCTAACTGCTTGCTAATTTTAAAAACTGCCCTGTTGCCTTTAATTGACGGAACCAGAGAGCTCCCAAGTGAATTAAATAATGCCAAATCACCCACGGAGTGGCCTTTTTCATCCTGCTTTCTTCTGTCATTTCTCTCATTTGTAAGGGCTACAAGCAGCACCTTTAACAACCTAAAGTGTTGTCTTAGCCTCTCTGAGCCCCCTTTCCTTGAGGGTAAGATGGGTAAATTCATGCCAAGTACACCAGGATCAGACGGGGTGGGGGGCATTTCAGCTTAGGGGGCTTCAGAGATGCCTCTTCTGACTTCGCGCGTAATTGGACCACTCTCCATCACCTTGCCATTTAAAAAGTCCTCTGTGTTGTATTTATCACTTTTTGATCTTTTCCTCGACCATTTCTTATTCAGATGATCTGGTGCCAAAGCGCAAACTTCTTCAAAGCAGGGGCCCCAGGCGTCTTCTCACTGTCATAGCCATTGGGTCCAGCACGTAGTACGTGCTCAGTAAAAACTCACTGGGTGAACGAAAGACCATGTGAGTTTCACTGCTGCCACATACGCAGCACAAACGTTTCGTGGAAAGGCAGCCTTTGGGGCCTGTGATCGCGCCTTCTGCGGCACTTCTGTGTCTAAAAGCATATTTACGTGTCTCTCTTGTAGACGTTGCGGTTGGTGCCCCCTTTTCCGGCAGGGACCGAAGAGGCCAAGTGCTTATCTACAACGGGAACGAGAATGGGCTGAACACCAAGCCCTCCCAGACTCTGCACGGCGCTTGGGCTGCACAGGCTGTGCCTTCAGGGTTTGGCTTCACGTTAAGAGGAGATTCAGACATAGACAAGAACGACTACCCAGGTAAGCTGCCCCCGCGAGAGACTCCCCTTCCGTGCTCTGGAAGATGCAGCCCGGGCAGGCGTCCCCTCCTGAAGGTGGAGGCCCAGCTGGAACGGCGCACAGGTTTTCCTGGTGTGGATGCAGCGTGATTCATGAGACGGTGGAGGCAGACAAAACAAACGCTCCCTTTCCTGTCAGCAGACAACATTATTTGGGCAAGGTGATGCAAAAAGCTACCTTGAATATAAAACTCATCAGCTTTGCAACAAAAGTTTCATTTGAAAGCCCCCATGGTTTTGTCCCATCCTCAAGCACAACCTTTCCAAAACAATCAACTTTCACCCTGTACCTCCCAGTTGACCTCATAATTCCTGTTAATTAATATGAACCTCAGTGTTTCTGTCGTAAAGTTCATGATTTTAGAGCAGAAGTGTTTTTCAGACATATTAAAAATTTCCCAAATATGTTGAATATTTTAAAGTGGAGTAGAAAGAACTGGCTTATGATATGAATCCTAAACTATACTTAATTACTTAATTCACATTAGGGCTTAGGAAATTCATAAAGCACAGATAGATGATCCATGTTTGTGCATTTTGTACAGAAGCACTGATTTTTCCTAAAGGATTGCTTTAAAGGATTATTTAGAAGGATTACTTATGTACTGTCACGTAAGGGAAACTCTGGTTGTGTAATCAGAGTTTTTAACCTTGGTTTTGTGGTCCAGCTTTCACTTTTATATTGGTTATTTTTAAGATGGTTTCAATAAATACTCAGAAATCCCCATAGTTAACTAATTGCTCCAACTACTAACAAATCAGTGTCTCTTCCCCCCGCCCCCTCTCCTAACTGGGTGTTTTCTGTGTATAGAGCTTTTCTGGTTTGGGGCAGCATTCCAAAAACGCTGACTACCTAAATATACTTTCCTCATTTCAATCCTTTAGCTTTCTCTTCTCCTCTGGGATTAGGCAAAAAGAATTCCGCAACGTATTCTTGTAAGCCTGCCAGATAACTTTCATGGCACTAGCACACGTTGCAGTGGGCGCAAGTGGACGTGGTATTGTGTCATTTCGAGAGCATTTAGTTAAATTTATTTTCTTAGGTTATATTATAATAGTCTAATAAATAATGATGGGTTTTGGGGGCCACATACTCAATATATCCTAATTTGAAATAATCTAAAAATCTAGGTGCCTTATATGATGCCAGTGTATGGCAGAGTGACTGATGGAGATCGACTCCTGTGTTGGCTCGGAAAGTCATTGCTATTCATGATTCTTGTCCAGCTCTTCCTTTTCTCACCCTTGCAACTGGGGAACCTGACGGAGCGGCTGAGCCTTCCACAAGGGGAGGGAAGCCACAGGCACGTCAGTCAAGGAGCCAGTCCATCGACTTCCCTCCGGAGCTAAACATGCCTCAGATAATGCCAGGGAGGGAGAAGCACGGGAAGTTTTCTCTCAGGAACATTCCCTTCCGGGAGCAAAAGGGAGGACTGGCCACGGAAGAGAAAGCTGCAGTACAGAGTGTCACCGTTTAGGTCCGGGTTGTGTGTTTTTCACCACCTCTTAACAATCAAAAAGGCCCTTCGGGGCCCTGTACTCTTCACTAACTTTGTCTCCTTGCTCCAGTGTGATGTCACACAGTCTGTCAGTCTGTCTCTGCCGTAATGTGCTTCCCTAAGCCAGGAAGCCATGAGTGCAGCTAAGTCAGATTCTTGGCCCTGTTTAATTTCCTGACTGCTGACGTCGGCTTAACAACAGGAGCTTAGGGGCTGGGAGGCGGCTCCTTCGGGGTCAGCAGCTTCTGGCTGCTGCGGTCTTTGGAGCTCATGCGGCGAGGCGCGGCGGCGTCTCCTCGCGGCGTCTCCTCGCGGCGTCTCCTCGCTTCGTC
>JAKSZT010000049.1:347532-375080 GCA_026826555.1 Tolypeutes matacus | reverse complement strand
CCGGGGCATGTTCACACTCGGGTCTCTCTGAAGCCTCGCACGCCGGGTAGCATGCCGGGGCATGTTCACGCTCGGGTCTCTCTGAAGCCTCGCACGCTGGGCAGCATGACACGGCATGTTCACACTCAGGTGTCTCCGAAGCCTCGCACGCCGGGTAGCATGCCAGGGCATGTTCACACTTGGGTCTCTCTGAAGCCTCGCATGCCGGGTCGTATGCTGGGGCATGTTCACGCTCGGGTGTCTCTGAAGCCTCGCACGCTGGGCAGCATGACAGGGCATGTTCACGCTCGGGTGTCTCTGAAGCCTCGCACGCCGGGTCGTATGCCGGGGCATGTTCACGCTCGGGTGTCTCTGAAGCCTCGCACGCTGGGCAGCATGCCGGGGCATGTTCACACTCGGGTCTCTCTGAAGCCTCGCACGCCGGGCAGCATGACAGGGCATGTTCACACTCGGGTGTCTCCGAAGCCTCGCACGCCGGGTCGTATGCCGGGGCATGTTCACGCTCGGGTCTCTCTGAAGCCTCGCATGCCGGGTCGTATGCCGGGGCGTGTTCACACTCGGGTGTCTCCAAAGCCTCGCACGCCGGGTCGTATGCCGGGGCGTGTTCACACTTGGGTCTCTCTGAAGCCTCGCACGCCGGGTCATATGCCGGGGCATGTTCACACTTGGCCTCTCTGAAGCCTTGCACGCGGGGCAGCATGCCGGGGCGTGTTCACACTCGGTCGTGTGGTGAGCTGAAGTTAATCCCACTTGCTGCCTTGGCTTCCTTCTGGGGGTGGGGGAGACGCAGGGAGTTGCCCGTGTGTGTAGAGCCTCTAAGTTGTGTTTGCCCTCCCCCTGCACAGCCTTCCCACACGCCGTCTTTAGTTCACTGATATGCTATTTAAAAGCCACCACTGAGTGTGAAACACTTGAGGTATCCCTCTGCACAGCCTGGCCATGCTTCTGGGAGTTCACTTCCCACTTTAGTGGGAAGCTCAAATGTCACTTCCTCGGGAACCTTCCCCCACGGTGATCCTTTCCCATGGGTACTCATCTCAGATTACAGGTGTGTGTTTGTGGGATTGTTTGATAAATGTCTCACCCCACTGGACTGGACACTTTATCATTTGGGGGCTGGGGCTGGATTAGGTTTCACTCACTGCCCCTGGTGTGCGGCTGGCACAGAAGGCACCCAGGAAATATTTGTGGAGGGAAGGAAGGAAGATGAATTGGCCATTGCTTTTGTTCTCATCTCTTTATCTTGCCACTGCCTTCCAACTCTGCTTAAACCCAGGAAGTTCCTTTATTCCTGTGCAGAATGGAAATGGAAATGCGAGCAGACATGGCGATGCCTTTAAAATAAAGCTTGGTATTCTTCTCCCGGTCCCTGGAGGCTCCACTGAGTGGCAGAGCCACTGTGGTCTAGCCTGCGGCCCTTGGCCCAGCGCTGTGTCCACTGGCCAGGAACCCGGGGCTCAGCGTGATGGAGAGTGCCGTCTGCTCACCCATCACCAGCTCTGAGGCCTTGGACATGCGCTCACTGTGAACCTTCCTTCCGCCCCCTCCGCCTCGCGGGTGGCCTGGAGGTGGTGCTGCCGACTGAAGGCCTCTACGGGGGCCATGTCAGTGCTTCTTACTCTGCCCACCAGGCAGAGGTCGGGGCTGGAACCAGCTCTGCCCCGCCGGCACCCTGTGTGATGACGCAGCAATTTATGCCCAGAACCCAAGGGGGTGTTTGGAATAACGCCCGAGCGCCAAAGCCCGCTTCCTAATTCCTGTTCACGTGACACTCTTCTGCCGTGGGGTGGCTGTTGGCAAGGAATTCTGCCCCCAGAAGGCATGTTCAAGCCCCAGTCCCGGCCCTGTGGGTGTGAGCTCGTTTGCAAATAGGACTTGAAGATGTTGTTATTTCACCTGCCCACACTGAACGAGGTGGACCTTGATCTGCTAAGGTTGAAGTCTTCATACGCAGAGAACGTTGGATGCGGAAAGAGAAGCCATGGGTAGCAGCCAGCTGGAAACCCACGGAACCCGGAAGAGGAAGGAGGAGATGCTGCCACGTGCATTGTCACGTGGTGTTAAAGCCAGGAACCTCAGCGACTGTCAGCCAGCCAGAAGACCCCGACCTCGGGAGGAGGCAAGCCTTCTAGCCTCGGAAACCATCAGCAAATACATTCCTGTTGTTAGCCAGCCTGTTGCGTTAGCATCCAGGAAACGAATACAGTTTTTGATACCAAAAAGTGGGAGACTGCTATGACAAATACTTACAAACGTGGAAACGGCTTTGGAATTGAGTAATAGGTAGAGGCTGGAAGAACTGTGAGGCACTTGATGGAGAAGGTCTAGACCACGTTGAAGAAACTTCTGGTAGAAATATCAATTTTTTTATAGACTTTTACTTTTTTTTTAAAAGATACTTAGATTACATAAATGTTACATAAAAAATACAGGGGATTCCCATATGCCCCGCTCTCTACCCCTCCCACATTTTCCCACATTAACAACATCCTTCATTAGTGTGGTACATTCGTTTTGTTTGTATTCCTCTGATAACTTGTGAGTTTGAACGTCTTTTCATTGGTATTCTTTTTATGAGTATTGGTTGTTTATAACCTTGCCTTTTTATTGGAATGTTTGTTTTATTATTAACTTGTGTTTGTTACATTTTAGGGATAATAATAATTAACATTGATTTTTTACTTGCTGTCAACCAGACATTCTTCTAAGTCTTGAAAAATATTAACAATTGGTCAATCATATATATTATTAACATGTCCCCCTTTTCTTTTGTTTCTCTTTAGAGCTTGCTTAGATTCTTCACTTAGGAAGTTTAAATTTGCAATTCCTTTATGATTTCTGCAGTTTTATGTCACGTGTAGGGAGGACTTCCTATCCTTTGGAGTACCTGTAATCTTTTCATACAACTGTCAGTTTGCTTGCCAATGCTTCTTGCTGATTTGGAAGCCCTTTATAGCAATTCTCATTGGCCAGAATTATTCTGGAATAGTACATTTTGTAATTCTAAAATAAAAAAAGGTGTTTGATGGCATTGTCAGCAACGCACCTCAGCATTAGTGTGTTTCTCAACAAGGTAAGAGCACAAGAGGTGAGAGGTAAGAAGGCAGCAGGCAAAGAGGGCTTGGCTAACTCATGACAAGCCACAGCGCCTCCCCATAAAACCATCCTGTCCATCTCTCTCTGCTTACTTTCTCTCCTGAGCTCTCCCTTCCCTGTCCGCCTTCTCCTGGAAGTTTCCACTGTACTCTGCCCACCTAACCCCAAACCTCAAATCCACACTCAAAACAAAGCTCATGTTTTCAAATGGAACGTCTTCCAACTCTAAAATCTCCTTCATGGATTAGTGAATCAGACTGTACAATCCAAGCCCCACTTTAAAGGCTCTTTTTGTCTTTCTAATTTAAAAATAACAGTGTTGGAGGAATAAAATACAAAACATAGGTGTGACACATCCCTTGTGATCTCACATTTTTAGAATTGTTTTTTCCTGCCAACTGATCCTGCATTCATGCTAATGTCCCCCTTTTGTTTCCTTAAAAGTACTCAGCTCCACTAAAAGCAGAAAGAAAAATAAACTGTGCTTCTCAGCCAATGTGAGGCCATAAAAAAGGTCTCCAGCATATGGAGAGCATTTTTTTGATTGAGAGGAAAGAACCAGTTTTATTTACTGGACAGTTGTTTCCTCCAGAAAATAAACAGCTAGATGTCCATGTGCAGAAAAGGGCAGGGTTTTTTGTTTTGTTTTGTTTTGTTTTGTTTTAAGAATCTGTCTTTAAGAAGTTTCTATAAGAATGGAAAGTAAACATAAAACAATGATCTGAATTCTGTTTTCTCAAAGAGAGGGAGAAAGAAAGTTCCTGCAGTTAGGAATCCAAGTGTCAACAACGAAATTGCCTTTTTCCAGATTATCATTTAAACTCTTAAGCACTGAAGTATGTGAGGTTAAAAAAATATTGTATATTTGTATGCATGTCTAGGTATGTGTATATATGAGTACATATATGTGCATAAGCATGTGTACGTGTGTATATGTATCAGTCAGCCAAAGGGGTGCTGATGCGAAGTACCAGAAACCTGTTGGCTTTTATAAAGGATATTTATTTGGGGTAGAAGTTTACAGTTACCAGGCCCTACAGAGTCCGACTCAAGGCTGCTTCTCATCAAAGTCAGTTGCCACGTTGAAGCAAGATGGTCACTGATCTCTGCCTGGTCTCTCCCTCCTGGGCCTCCTCTTCCTCTCCCTCTTGAGGCTGCATGGGCCCAGCCTCTTCCCCCTCTCAGCTGTAGGCTGGGATAGGGCTTGTCTCTCCGGGCTCCCTTTATCAGCCTCGACTCTAACCGAGCACAGCTGCAAGCTACCAGGAAAATGGCTCAGCTCTCTTCCCAAGGCCCCAGGGTAAAAAAGGACTCGAGGGTCCCTTTATATCAGCCCGCTAAGGGGGTGGGGACTAACCTGAGACACGCCTCACTGACATGATCAAATCGAAGCCCTAATCCTAGCAGGTAGTTTAATCAAGGACCCCTCAACTGAACCCAGTACAATTGAAGGGTTTCACTCCCAGAAGAATAGTTTACAAACCCAATCTTTTTCTTTTTAGGATTCACAAAAATAATCTCAAACTGTCACAATATGCATGTGTGTATGTATACATGTCTGTGTACATGTATATATGCACGTGTGTGGCTATGCATGTATTCATGTGTGTATGTGTGTATGCATGTATATGCGTGCTTATCAGAACCAATCCCATATTTTGGAAAAATTAATTAGACAGAAATACAGATTGCCAAGTCAGTCCTCCCCTGAGAGATCTGAGGATTCTAAGGCCTGGCGTGTAAACGTTTCTGGCAGGCACACCACCAAGGCGCTGTCTCAAAGGACAAATATACTTTTGCGGCAGAAAACTGTTTTCTTGGCTTCTGAATAACTGTGGCCACATTCTCATGAAGAAAATTGTGGGCTATTTTGCCAGTTATTTTATTTTCCACCCTAAGGCAGAGGAATCACAGTTCTTAAAGGAAAAGACTTCTTCCCTGTGACTGCTGGGTGTCTATGGAATTCTCACCTGTAACGATGGTCGTTGGGATAGATCCAAAAGCCTAGGATCTGGAGCCTGTGTGTGAGCATTGTGTGTGCGTGTGCACGTGTGTGTGAGTGCAAGTGAGTGTACAAGTGTGTGTGTGTATGTCAGTGTGCACATGTATGGGTGTTCACGTGTGGGTCTGTGTGCCTAGGAATGTGCGCATGTGTGTCCACATGCATGCGTTCATGTTACTATGTGTGTGTGTGAGAGTGGGTGTGAGCATTGTCTGAGTGTTGCGTGTGTACACTGTGCATGTGTGTCTGTGTGTCCGTGAATGTGCTGTCGCCCAAGACCTACACGTGAGCATGCAGAAACCCAGCAGAACCCGGCTGAGCTTCGTGTGCGTCTGTCCTGCTAACGCCAAGTTTCCTTCGCCCCCCGTAGCTAGCACATCACCCCATACTGAGCAGGCATGGAGGCAGGAGGACAGGTTATTTCACCCAAAGCCCCCATTCCTTATGTCCTGGAGCTTTGCAGACCCCTGTTCTGGGGGCTCACGGTAAATAAAACCTGTGAGGGGTCTTGTTCTCCATTTCCACAGTCTCTTTTTAGAACTAGCCTGTTACTTAAAAATGATCTCATCGTGAATATGTCACCTCATTAGGACCAGGAACAAAGCAGGCAGCTCCTGTGGAGTCTGCTTTCACACATGGCCCTCTGAGGTCAACAGATAAGGGCTCAGACTGGGGCCACCTTGCTCACCTGCCCACCACCTGCCCATCACCTGCCCATCACCTGTCCAAACGCCGGAGCCCATGACACAGGAATGGCGAGTTCGTGGTTCATCAGATCCATCGCTCCTTTTCCTCTGACACAGTGAGCGTGACTGATATGCTAGAAGAAACAAACGTAACAAAAAAACACAAATGTGAAGATAATTGAAAAAGTTGAAATTCTGACATATTTATCATAATTTTAAAAATTGGGGGACAGAAATGTCCATGTCTGGCATCAGAGAGCTGAGTCCTGCGGCACAGCTGAGCATGTGTCCTTGAGTCACTGCTGGCGCTGCAGAGGGCCTCAGTCTGGCATGCTCGAAGGTCGCCCTACATATTTCTAAATATGGACCATTTGAATCAAATCCTGGGCCTCTTATCTGAGTCTGATTCTGTATCTATAAATTAGTGAGATGTTTTGACTGTTTTTTTGACCTTGAAGATATTTTAATTCATTTGTTAAACAAGAAATGTAATAAGGTTGCTGTGTCTTAGTTCGTTTATCCCAGAGCAGATGTTGAGACAAGATTAGAGAATCGGCAGTTTATCTGAGGAGTCCTGGCGAGGTTGCCTAACGGGAGGTGATCCCGCTGGAGGGAGGCACCGAAGCGGCCACCAGCCAATGCCGCCGTCCCCAGGAGCACTGTTCGGGGGTCCAGGCCTGCCCTGAACCCACCTCGAGGGTCTTGGGGAGGGAGCCTGGCGCCTGGCGCCTGCACTGGAGAGGGGAGGGCGCATGGCTGCAGGTCGCCTTCCCGTGCAGACGCCCCCAGCCTGGGCCCTTCCTCGGCCCGTGCTCCTCGTGGGGTCCCAGATAAGTGCCCCCTTCCCCTTTTCCTATTTTACTTAACCAGCCACGGCGTCAGCGGTTGTGCGTTTTTTCTGTGGCCATTTTTTCTACCAAGTCCTGCTTCCCGGCCTCTACCGTTTACTCTGCCATGGCCATTTTTATTTTGGTTTGATTGCTTCTGCCAGTAATAACCATTGTGAATTAGATCAGGAAAAGCCCAGGGCGTGGCCTGCGCGTCAGCTAATGGATGAGACCCGGCCTCGCTGCCCCGCTGCGCGGGCGCCGACGATTTGGTCCCAGCCTCCCCGGCCTATGGTTTACCCGTCTGAAAAACTGTCGATAATAGAAACTCCCCGACTTCTTGGTGGGGATCAAGTCAGGTAAATGCTTGAGAAGACCTGCTGGCCTGGAGCTAGCGCCCGCAGCCGCCGGCGGCGTGTCCTCCTTGCAGGCCCTGCCCTGCACCACGCGTCCCTCCTGAGGCCGGCCTTGCCTGGGGTTGAGAGGGGTGAGGCGGTGCGAGGAGCCCGTGCCCGGCAGGAGTGTGTGCGGCAGGGCCTGCTCGGGCTCCCGAGGGCCCGCTGGGGGCGAGGCCGCGGGGTTCAGGGAGCCGCCGGCACCCTCCGCCCTTTACGAGCTGCGTAGGTTATTTCTGTAAAACCGTTCACGTGCTTTGTGCTTTGTCTCTTTTAGATTTACTTGTGGGCGCATTTGGAACAGGAAAAGTCGTCGTTTACAGGTACGCGTTTGGCAAATGTCCTTCTAGTCGTTCCTAGTGCCTTTCCTCCCCCGCCCCTCAACAAGCACGGCCAGGAGCCTCGGAGATCAGCTCCTGAGCAGCGGTTCCCGCACCACAGGCCGTCTCCACACTCACTACTTTGCAACCTTTTACTTTCTAGCCTCTGTTTTTTCATCTGTAAAATGGGAATAATGGTAATTCTTTTAAAATATTATTGTACAATATTATCTGTGTGCAAAATGCACAAAATAGTAACTGGTAGATGGTGCTGAAAATTCTTAGTTCCTTTCCCTTCTCTGTCTCCTCCTTCTTCCTTGTTCTTAAAGTCAGTTTCAGGGGCACTCAAGACGGAAGGCAGAGAGCGTGCCTGGGAGTGCTTGAGCAGCAGCTCAGGAGGAGAGACTCTCTTTTTATCAGTCCCAAACAACCCCAGAGAAGGCCGCTTGTACCCGCCGCTCTCCATTTGGGCTGTAGAGGAGCAGACGTTTGAAAGTCTCGAAGGAGCGGGCATCCGGGGCTCGTGCTTGTGGCCACGGAGGCGCAGCTCACAGAGCTCCTGGAGCGGGATGGGCTCGCCGCCTGGGGCCTCCCTGGGGTCCGCACGGTGTCGGCTCCAAGGCCACGTGTTCCAGGAGCTGCTCCAGGCAGGACGGGAAGCAGGGCTTTCTCTTTGCGGCCCTGGCTGGAGGTTCTCACCCGGCCCCCTTCCTCCCCTCTCACAGGGCTCAGCCCTGCAGCCCTGGCTGCTTGGGTGCCCGCCCGCCCATGCGGGGAGCGCTCTTGGCCCGGCTGGAAGGCTTCTGCCCCTCGCCGTGAGGCCCCTAGAACCCGCCTTTCCTCCCCACAGAGCACGGCCGGTTGTGACGGTGGACGCCCAGCTCCTGCTGCAGCCGACGGTCATCAGCCTGGAGAATAAAACATGCCAGATGCCGGACTCAGTGACCCCGGTGGCCTGGTGAGTGAGCCCGGAGCCCCCCAGCTCGCAGGGGGCTGCTTGACATGCAGGGCTGACCCGGGGCTCTGAGGGAGCAGACCAGGTCTGGGCGGCGTAGAGGAGCCGGGATGCGCCTTTCAGAGGGATCCGGGACCGGCTCGGTCGGCTGGAGGGCGGCCCCGGGAGCTGGAGACACGGCCCAGATAAGAGAGCGCGGCCTCATGTCCACAGGTCCGCAGAGGCCGCAAGTCCACCCAGGTGGGCAGTGCCAGTCAGGGCAGCCTCCAAGAAGCCACCAGTGAGGGTACATGCCCTCAGCTGGCAGGAGGCACAGCCCACCTCAGACCGGCGTTTGTCCCTAAGAGTGCCAGAGCGCAGAGCAAGCTGTGCAGCCACTCGCGGTGGTGGCTTTTGAGTCCGCTCTCAGGGTGGGGGGAGGACGACCCTGAAGGAAGCTTTGAAGCCCCTGCTGGGGGAGGTCACAGCCCCGGGAGGTGTGCCCCCAGCAGCCTTTCAGGTAGTTGGGAAATGCACCGAGCACTTTCAAAAATGGTTTAAAACCATAAAACATTATAATTTTGTTTAATGTTATCTGATCTGAGAAAATCTGTGCAAAGTCCAGCATTCGTCCTCCCCCTGGACCC
The DNA here is from genome assembly GCA_026826555.1 of Tolypeutes matacus. Classification (NCBI taxonomy): domain Eukaryota; kingdom Metazoa; phylum Chordata; class Mammalia; order Cingulata; family Chlamyphoridae; genus Tolypeutes; species Tolypeutes matacus. The sequence continues at coordinate 366,173 of JAKSZT010000049.1, read as the reverse complement.
CTGGACATTGGATGACCTGTGAGAGCCGAGAGCCACTGGCACATGAGAACTGAAACATTTGCAGCTGTCAGTGATCATCTGCCCACAAACTCACAGCAGAATGGGCTGAATTTTTTAAATACCAAAGTAGCCTGTTTCTTTGCATGCAAAAACTTCAAGATCAAAGTCTTTTAATAGAACTGAAAATTCAGAATTTCTACAGTCAAATCAGGGCACTTAAAGTTTACAAAACAGATCATTAAACTCAATTATGATTTGAAGGTTGCCTGTGGCGTTTTCCTTGCTCTGTAATAAGTTAATTTTTAATTGTGGTAAAAATATATGTGACATGAAAATCATTTTAACTATTTTAAGTGAAGAATTCTTTGACGTCAAGTACATTAACAATACCATGTAACTTTGAGCACTATTTCTAGACTATTTTCGTCATCCTAAACCCAAACCCAAATCATTTAGTAAGAATTTCTCATTCCCTCTCCTGCCACCCTGGTGACCACTATCTGCTTTCTGTTTCTATGAATTTGCTTATTCTGATTATTTCATCTAAGAGAAATCATACTGTGTATGTCCTTTATTGTCTGGCTTATTTCGCTAAGCAGATATAGCACCGCACTTGTCACGGCTGAATGGCATTTTGTTTATCCAGTCATCTGTCCTGGAGCAGGCACCTTCAGGCAATCTTGGATGGCGTCGCTAGGAACATTGGTGTACAAGTGCCTGTCCCAGTCCCTGCTCTCAGTGCCGTGGGTATCTACTCAGATGTCGACTGCCATACCATACGGCAATTCTATGTTTTCCTTTCTGAAGAACCACCAAACTGTTTTCCACAGTGGCTGTACTATTTTACATTCCCAACAACAACGTGAAACGGTATCTCACTGCAGTTTTGATTTTCGTTTCCCTAGTGGCTAATGATATTGAACAACTTTTCATACGCTTGTTGGCCACTTGTATGCTTTCTATAGAGAAATGTCTATTCAAATCATTGGCCCATTTTTTAATTGGGTTGTTTGTATTTTGTTGTTGAGTTTTAGGAGTTTTAAAAAATATTTTCTGAATATTAAACCTTTATCAGATGTATGGTTTCCAAATATTTTCTCCCATTTGGTAGGTAGTCCTTTCACTTTATTGATAATGTCCTTTGATGCACAAAAATTCTAAATTATGATAAAGTCCATTTTATCTGTTATTTATGTTGCTCTTTGTGGTTTTGATGTAAAATTTAAAAATCCAATGCCTACTACAAGGACTTAAAAATATTTCCCTATGTCTTCCGGTAAGAGTTTTATTGTATTAGTTCTTATATTTAGGTCATTGATCCATTTGGAGTTGATTTTTGGATATGGTGAGAGGTAGGGGTCCACATTCATTCTTTTGTATGTGGATATTCAGTTGTCCCAGCACTGTTGTTGAGAAGCTTCTTTTCCCATTGATGGACCTTGTTGAAAATCAACAGGTCTATTACTTGATGGGTTTTCTTATGTTGAACCATGTTTGTTTTCATTCCTGGAATAAATCCCACATGCTTGGGGTGTATACTCCTTTTAATATGCTGTTGGATTCAGTTTGCCAGCATTTTGCTGAAGTTTTTTTGCATTTGTATTCACAAGGGATATTGAGCTGTAATTTTCTTTTCTTGTGCTATCTTTATCTGGCTTTGGAATCAGGGTAATGTTGGCCTCAGAGAATGAGTTAGGAAGTATTACATTTTTTATTTTTTTTGGAAGACTTAGAGAAGAATTTCTGATAGAACTTCTTTAAAGAATTCAGCAATGAAACTGTCTAGTCCTCAGATTTTCTTTGATGGGAGTTTTTAAATTGCTGATTCAATCTCTTTGTTATACATCTGTTGGTTTTCTATTTCTTCTTGTGTCAGATAATTTCTATGTTTCTAGGGATTTTTCTATTTCATCCAGGTTTTTTAATCTGTTGGCATGTAATTGTTCATAGGCATTGTCTTATAATCGTTTTATTTCTGTATATTGCTAATAATGGCCCCCTTTCATTCTTGATTTTGGTTATGTCCTTTCTTTTTCTTTCTCAGTCTGGCTAAAGATTTGTCAATTTGGTTGATCTTTACAAAAAAAACAGCTTTTGGTTTTTTCGTTCTTTCAGTTGTTTTTCTATTCTCCATTTCATTTATTTCTTTTCTAATCTTTACTATTTCCTTCCTTCTATTAACTTTTAGTTTAGTTTGCTCTTCTTGTTCTAGTTTTTTTAGGTGTGAAGTTAGGTTATTGATTTGTGATCTTTCCCCTTTTTAATGTAAGCATTTAAATCTATAAATTTCCCTCTGATCACTGACTTCACTGCATCTCATAAGTTTTGGTAAATTTTGTTTTCATTTTCATTCATCTCAGGTTACTTCCTAATTTCCCTTCTGATTTATTCTTTGACCCACTGGTTGTTTAATAGTGTGTGGTTTAATTTATACATATTTTAACTTTTTTCCAGTTTTCCCTCTGTACTGATTTCTAGCTTCATGCCATTGTGGTGTGAGAATATACTTTGTATGGTTTCAATATTTTAAAATTTATTAGGATTGATTTATAACCTAACATATGGTCTGTCCTAGGATATGCTCCATGTGCACTTGAGGAGAATGTGCGTTCTGCTGTGGGCGGTGGAGGGTTCTGTATCTGTCCATCAGGTCTAGTCAGTTAATGGTGTTAAAGGCCTTTATTTCTTACTGATCTTCTGTTTAGATGTTTTATCAAAGGTGATGTATTCATATCTCCAGCTATTATTGTAGAGCAGCCTACTTCTCTCTTCAGCTCTGTCAACTTTTGCTTCATAAATTTTGGGGCTCTTTTATGAGGTGCATATATGTCTATAATCATTATATCTTCTTTCCAGATTAAAATATTTACCAATATTTAATATCCTTATTTATCCCTTTTAATATTTTTTATTTAAATTCTATTTTTCTGAGAATGACATAGCCACTGTGGCTTTCTTTTGATTACTGTTTGCTTGGAATATATTTTTCCACTCTTTGTATTTGTATACTGGAAGTGAGTCTTATGAAAACAGTATGGAGATGGAGCATGCTTTTTCATCAAATCTACCAATCTCCTCTTTTATTAGTGGAGTTTAATCCACTGACATTAAAGTATTTACTTCTACTATTTTGCAGTTTATTTCTGTATGTCTTGTAAAATTTTTGTTCCACAATTACTCCATTACTGCCCTTTTGGGCATTTAGTTGCTTTTTTGCAGGGTACCATTTTGCTTCCCTCCTTTCATTTTCTCTATATAGCTTAATTTGATTTCTTAATTGTTACCATTGTAATTACAATGAACATCATAAACTAATAACAGCCTAGTTCAACTATACCAGCCTGGTTTCAATAGTATACAAATTCTGTGCTCCTATATATCACTGTCCTTCTCCCAAATATTGTTATTGTCTCAGATTATATCCTTATACATTGTATCACCATTAACGTAAATTTAAAATGGCCTTTTTTTTTTTTCCATATTTGTCTGTTAAGTCAAATAGGGTGGGAAAAATCAATTACTAATCAACAGTAAAAAAATACAAGCTATTATACTTACCTATGTAAGTAGCTTTACCAATGTCTTTATTTCTTCTCATGGCTTCAAGTTACTGTCTAGTGTCCTTTTATTTTAGCCAGAAGGTCTCCCTTTAGCATTTTTTAAAATAGGGCAGGTCTTCTGGCAATGAAATCTTTCAGTTTTTGTTTACCTCTAAATATCTTAATTTCTTCTTCATTTTTGAAAGATAATTTTGCTGAATATTAGAATTCTTGGATGGCTGATTTTTTCCTTAAAGGGCTTTAAATATGTAATGCCGCTGTCTTCTGGCCTTCCTGGTTTCCAATGGGGATCCCCAGTGAAAACTCATTTCTCTCTCGCTGCTCTCAGAATCCTCTCTTTGTCTTTGGAGTTTGATAATTTCACTACAAGGTATCTTGATATACGTTTCTTTGTCTACTTGGAGTTCATTTAGATTCCTGGTTGTTTATATTAATGTCTTTCATCAAATTTGAAAAGTTTTTGGCTATGATTTCTTTAAATACTTTTTCTGCCCCTTTCTCTCTTGTCATTTTGAGACTCAAAAGACGTTTATATTGGTATGCTTGGAGGTGTCCCACACGCCCCTCAGGCTCTTAATTTTTCCTCATTATTTTTTCTTTCTGCTCCTTGCCTCGGATAATTTCAATTGTCTTGTTTCAAGTTCCCTGATTCTTTCTTCTGCCTGTTCAAATTTCCTGTTGAAACTAATGATTTTTTTCATTTTAATTTCTGAGCTTTTCAGCTCCAAAATTTCTATTTGATTCCTTTTTATAGTTTGCAGCTCTTTATTTTGCTCAGATCTTGTTTTCTTAATTTCCTTTAGGTCTTTGTATTTGGATTCATTGAGCATATTTAAGACAGTTGATTTAAAGTCTTTGACTAACAGTTCCAATGTATGAACTTCCACAGGGATGGTTCCTGGCAAATACTTGATTTCCTGTGATGAGGCCTTACTTTTTCCTCTTTCTTTGTGTGTTTTGTAGTTTTTTATGAGCCCTGGGCATTCTGAGTATTACAAATATGAACCTGCAAACCTACTTCTCCTTCTCTCTGGAATCGCTAGGAGGGCTTTGTTTGCTTTCTTTGTGTGTGTCCCTGCTGCTGTTGTGGACTGCAGCTATCGTTTGTGATCTGTGGCTTTCCAAACGATTTCTGCTCCCAGTCGGAGACTAGAAAGAGAAAAGGAAAAAGTGAGAAAGGTCTTACCTCTTCAAGACTCTGCTGCTTTTGCCTAAGGGGGTTGGAGCAATGCTCTCCTCGGGGCAGTCACCCAGGGATCCGAAGTCGCTGGTCAAAAGCAGTGACCAGAAATCAGACCGTGCACCCCTGGATTTTGGAGGACTAGGTTTTCGTGGCCAGGCTGTAGTCCGTCCTGCGGGGCAGGAAATGGCAGCCACTGCCTGGAGGGTGGAGTTCAGTGATATTTGCCTCACCAGCCCCTCCCTCCAGCTCTTCCCTGGATGCTGCACAGGGTTCCTTCCGCCGGACTCCAGAGTTTCACACTGCTATAGTGTGTGGCGGAGGCTGAGTGCTGCCTCCCCAGCCATCTTCTCCCAGCCCTCTTCTTTCATTATTCAGGCTGAATATTTTTAAGTATATGTGACACACTCTGATATAGAAAGTTGTTGTTTTGAGCTAGATATTTATTCTAAGGATTATTTGTTTTATGGATGTTTTTATAACATGTAAGTGGATTTTTTCCCCTTTTTAATTTTATTATTATTAATTTAAAGAACTTTTAGATTACATAAATGTTACTTCAAAAATATGGAGGATTCCCATATACCTAACCCCCTCCCTGCCCCCACACACTTTTCTGGATTTGATCAAATGCCTTTTCTGTGTCAATGGAGATTATAATGTAGTTTTGTTTCATTGTTCTATTAATGTGGTGTGTTACATTAATCGATTTTCTAATGTGGAACCACTCTAGCATACCTGGGATAAATCCCACTTGATCATGGTGTGTAATTATTTAATGTACTTTTGGATTCGTCTTTCTAGTGTTGTGTTGAAGATTGTTGCATCTTTATTAATATGGGATATTGATCTGTGAGTTTCTTTCTTTGTGGTACGTTTATCTAGCTTTGGTTTAGGGTAATGCTGGTATCATAGAATGAGTTAGGAAATGTTCCCTCTTCTTGAACTTTTTGGGAGAGTTTGAGCAGGATTCTTATTAATTCTTCTTGGAATGTTTGGTAGAATTCGCCTGTGAAGCCATCTGGTCCTGGATTCTTTTTGTTGGGTGGTTTTTGATGACTGATTCAATCTCTTTAGTTATTATTGGTCTGTTGAGATTTTCTGTTTCTTCTAGAGTCAGTGTAGATAATTTGGGTGTTTCTAGGAATTTGTTCATTTTATGTAGGTTATCTCATTTGTTGGCATATAATTGTTTATAGTATCCTCTTATAATCTCTTTTATTTCTGTGGAATCAGTGGTAATGCCCCCCTTTCATTTCTGATTTTGGTTATTTGTGACCTCTCTCTCTTTTCCTCTGTCTGTGTCAATCTAGCTAAAGGTTTATTGATTTTATTTATCTTTTCAAAGAACTAAGTTTTGATTTCATTGATTCTATTGTTTTTTATACTGTATTTTATTTATCTTTATTTGTGAATTTTCTAGTTCTCCCTCTGTTAATTGACTTGTATCTTCATTCCATTGGTGGGAGAAGATGCATTTATGATTTCAATATTTTGAGTGTATTGTGACTTGTTTTTGGCATACCATGTGGTCTACCCTGAAGAATGATCCGTGTACACAGAGAAGAATGCGCATCCTGCTGCTGTTTGGTATAGCAGTACATGTACCTCTTAGGTCTTGCTGGTTAGTGGTATCAGTCAAGTCTCCACTTTCCGTATTAATCTCCTGTCTAGGTGTTCTGTTCATTGCTGAAGGTGGTTTATGAAGTCTCCTAGTATTAATTCAGAACTGTCTATTTCTCCCTTCAGATCTGCTAATATTTGCTTCATGTATTTTGGGACTCTGCCATTAGTACATGTGTATTTATAGTTGTATGTATTCTTGTTTACTTGACACCTTTATCAGGATATAGTGACATTCTTTGTCCTTCATCACTGTTTTTGAGTTAAAATCTATTTTAACTTATATTAGTATAACTAGTCCAGCTCTCTTTTGCTTACTATTTGCATGGCATTTTTTTTTTTTTTTAATAGTTACACCGGTGCATTTTAATAAAGTTTTTTTTAATTTTTTTTTTTATTATGGGTAAAAATCAAAATTCTCACATACATACAAACATTTGCAAAATGATATATAAATATATATGCATATATGTGTATTTGCTTACAAAAATGTTATTTATATATATATATACACATATATTTTAAGAGGTGCTTAGATTACCCAAAATATTACACGGAACCCACTGGGATTCCCATGTTGCCCACCTCCCACACTTCTCACCACATCCCACACAAACATCTCCCACTTTTATTCCATTCTTTCATTTTCAACTTACTATGCCTTTGTATTTAAGGTGAGTCTTTTGTTAACAGCATATAGTTGGGTCATGTTTTTAAATTCATTTTGCCAGTCTCTACCTTTTGACTGGAGAGTTTAATCCATTTGCATTTAAAGTAGCTACTGATAATGCAGGACTTTCTTCTGCCAGTTTGCTATTAGGTCTTTGTAAGTCATACCTTTTCTGTACCCCCATTCTTCTGTTAATACCTACTTTCATATTTATTTGATTTTTTGTATTGTACCATTTTGAGTCACTTCTCATTTCTTTCTGCATATATTTTTCATATGTTTTCTTCATTGGTACCATGGTGCTTGATTTTAATATCTTAAATCTATCATTATTTTTATGCATTTACATTTTAGAGCTTGTAAGAAGTAAGAAGTGGAGTTACATACCAAAAAATACAAACAGTAGTACTGGCATTTATAATTTCCCATATGGTTAACTTTACCAGAGGTCTTTACTTCTTTGTACTGCTTTGATCAACTGTCTAGTATCTTTTCCTTTCAATCTGAAGAACTACCTTTAGCGTAACTTGTAGGTCAGGTCTAGCGGCAATGAACTCTCTCAGCTTTTATATGAGAATGCCTTAATCTCTCTCTCATTTTTGAAAGACAGTCTGGGCAGATATAAAATTCTTGGTTGGCAATTGTTTTCTTTTCAGTACTTTAAATATTTTGTCCCATTGCCTTCTTACCTCCATGGTTTCTGATGAGAAATCTGTACTCAGTCTTTTTGGGACTCTCTTGTACCTAACATGTTGCTTTTCTCTTGCATTTTCAGAACTCTCTCCTGGTTCTTGACATTCCACAATTTGAGTACTATTTCTCTGGATGTGGTTCTCTTTGAATTTATTCTATCTGGGTTTGAGTGGGATTCTTGAATGTGCATATTCATGTCTTTCTTTAAATTGGGGAAATTTTCTGCCATTATTATTATTATTTTTAATATTCCTTCTGCCTCTTTGTCTCTTTGCCCACACACCAACATGCAGGCAACACAGTATGTGTATGTGTATGTGTATGTGTATGTGTATGCTCCCTCTGGAACAGGGCAAGGGACCCACAATTGGATGTAGCCTGGTTCCTGGAGTAGGGCATGCAGTAAGGGAACCAGGGGCAGCTTCTCCTTTTTAAAAGCTGTGTTTTCTTGATTCAGCACTTGCCCAATTACTGCAACCCTTTAACTGTTTTCTGGAGTTTTGAGGAATATGGCTTTGCCAGTTTTTGCTAGCTGTACAAAGATTCTGTGGGAGAATGGCTCTCTGGAGTAGCTTGTGCTACCACCTTGGCCCTTAAGTGGTTTTAACAGATTATAGCATCTGTTTGGTTTTGTAGAAAGAATATCGCTTTTTAACATGAAAATGTCTTTTTCCATGAGTCATTTTCTTGTTGCAGCCAAACATATCATTATGATAAAATGCAACTTATTATATGGATCAATATGTAATATATTCCTCACAGTTATTTGTTTGATTCTATTGCACCTATTTTCTGAAAGGTCTTTCTATTTTCACTTGCAAAAGTTATGAATGCTCAGGGTAGGAGAAGATGGAAGGTTATCAGTCGCTTCAGTCTTGGATGCATTTTTGATACTTTTAAGAGTTATTCTAGGAATTTATTTCAGTCCCCAAAATGATTAAAAGGCATCTGTTGGGTTTTTTTTTTTTTTTGTAATTTTTGTTTGTGTTTGATATAAGTTTGCATTACATATCTGAAAACTATTATGTAAACTTGTTAACTGTCAAATAATCCATCACTTCCATCAATGTAGATTTCTGTGCCCAAACAGCTGTGTAGTTTGATGAAAGTATCTGCTATTAGCATTTCTAAATTAGAAAAACAATGAGACAGCTCAATAAGTATTAATATAATTGTCATTAATTAAAAATAAAAATATTTAATGAGCAATTCTATTTTATAAATGTAAAATAGTATCTACCCACTGTTCAACTCAAGAAAACTTTCAGATGTTTGTAACTTTATGTAAAATCTTTGACATTTGCTATCATTAAAAGAAGATTGGAAAATAAATTGCCTTGTCCTTTCAAGCCGTAGTCACGTCCATTGCACGCTCTTGTGGAGACGGAGATATCACAGGGCTGTCAACCCCACCGTGCATTGCAGCCACGTGGGAAGACACGTGTTGCCCCGAACCTGAAGAAGCTCTGAAGGCAGATAGCTTCATTTAGAGTTTCTGTGCAGAAGGGTATGGCCTGATTTCATATTTTATGTTCAGATCAGACCTATTTAGACTAATGGGCCTGAATTCTATGAACATGAATTCTAGTTTGAGATTCTAGTTCTAAGTTCAGTAACAGTTCTCAGATTTCCCTGTCCACCCCAGTATGCTTAGATATAGACCTGGGAGTGGACCTGATTCAATGGGCGCTGCCACCTGGGCATGGCACATTGTGTATATATTTATATATAATAGAACATGTGTTGTTTTTTTTTAGAAATTAAATTCACAATGAATTTCAGTCCACCACTCTAAAATTTCTAGGTTGTCTTTCGCTAAAGACGTCTATAAATTGGCTGGTTTAGATAGGAGAGCTATTATCAGTAGTTTAGTGAATTGCAGTAGTCGAGTCAAACTTGTGTGAAAACAAATCAGCGTCATGTCGTTGTTAGTGACATTGGTAACGAAAAGGGGGAACTGAAAAGGAAACGCAGATTCACAGTGACGCGTAATTCGCCGGTGAAGAGGGCTCCTTCAGCTGGAAACGTTTCTTCCAGTCTCGTACCTCCTCACAAAGGGGAAATAATGTTCACATTCATAGCTTTAACTTGTTCCTTTTTTCCCCAAATTTTGTTCCCTTTGAATTGCCTGTTAAAAAAAAAACACTTTACTACCAAAGATTATTTTAATTTATATGTGTTGATATTTTCATTACAAATAGGAATTCATCCTATGAAAGCTAATGAGCTGTGTCTATGCAGTGTAATGATGAACAGAAAAAAGGTCGGGGGACTATTTTAACATGAAGCCCAGTACTTCCAGAAAGGATGGGCACAGAAAATCTTCCAACTTAAAAAGCCAGACCTGCTACAGAATTTAAAGATGCAGTCGACCCTTTGCCCTTCTTGAATCATTCTAACTGAAGTAGGAGCGAGCTGGAGTTCGTGCTTTCTCTGTGCCTTACCTTTGGCATCCCAGGAAACCTTTAGGTTAATGGTTTGGGGCACATGGTTCACCCTGAGGGAGACATTGCCTGAGGCTCGGGGGAGATGGCTCCCAGATGCCACGTGTTTACGTTGCATCGATGTAGGAAGCTTACTGGGGATTACTTACTCCTTTTGAACTTTGCAGAAACGTTCCAACCACACTACAGTATTTTACTAGTAAAACCTTACAACTGTCCTGAAAGCGTCCTTCAGTGTCTCCTTGTACTTTCGCTCTCCTCTCCGATGCAGCTGTTCGGAGGGAAGCGGAGCATATTCAGCAAACTCAGCACCCCTTTCTCACCCCTGCGCCGCCACAGAGATGGGGCTCCCAGGGCCACGGCGGGCATTTCCTGGGCTGTGCTCAGGGCATGTCCAGGCAAGGCTGAGACGTTCTCACGCATGGGTCCCCTCCTGGTCCTGTCCTGCCCCCTCGCTCCGCTGTGTCCCCCGGTTTGCGGCAGGCCCTGGGTGCCTTCTTTTCCCCCTCTTCCATGCTTGGCCTCCCTGGGGAGAAGCTCCTGGGGCATATTTGCTGACTGAAGGCAGCAGGTAATGGACAAAGTGGTGAATAAATTGAAGCAGTTAGCCTGGGGATATTTTCACGTTACCATCTCTAGCAGTTTGGCATTATTTATGATTTCCAAAAATAGATATTTGATTATGTTTGTGAACTAGTCTTTTCTCTGGACATAGTAGATTATATTAGACTCAGAGGTTTTGCTTTTACCTGATTAAATAATGATTAAGGCTTTGATTGGGCCACATCAGTAGGATGCTGAGTCCCCGTCCCCTTGGTGGGGACTCACAGAGACAGTGCACCGCGGAGAAGGGAGGTTGGAGTTTTGAGCTGGAGCCTGGGAAGTAAACGCACAGAGGAGCAGGGCAGCTGAGCCCAGAGAGAATCTAGGCCTGGGGAGAGAGACAGAGCTGGTAGCCTGATAGTCTACAGCTGGCCTTGTGGAGAGAGCAGGGCAGCTGAGCCTGGAGAGAAACAAGCCCCAGGAAGAGAGGAGCCCAGGAAGGCTGGACTCTTGGCAGACGTCGCAGCCGTCTTGTCCCAACACGTGGCAACGGACTTTGGTGAGGGAAGTAACTTACACTTTAGGGCCTGGTAACTGTGAGCTTCTACCCCAAATAAATACCCTTTATAAAAGCCAACAGGTTTCTGGTATTGTGTCAGCACCCCTTTGGCCGCCTAATCCACCATCTCAGGAATGAAGTCATCTGTCTGAATCGCCGCGTGTTCTGGCCGCCTGGTGGGAGGTGCATGTATATGTGAGAGTTTGTGCGGGGAGCTAGAGAAGTATAATGCGAAAGGGAGGCCTTTGTTTTATCTGAGGTGAGGTGAAGGAACATTCCTACTTCAGATTCAAAACTTTACTAACCGACAAGCTGCTCTCTGTTACTCTCCACAGCTTTTCTTTACGAGCATGTGCATCTGCGACAGGCCAGAGCCTCTCAAACACAATCGGTGAGCACACTTTCGTTTTTCCATTTTTATGTTATACTAAAGCATCTCTCTGCATGGGCAATATCACTGAAAAGAAACATTATTAATACCAAGATTTCTGTTTTGTCTATGGAAACTTCTACATAAATATTACTTAAGTAATTCTTCACTATGTGACATTGACATTGCCTATAAAAAAACAATACACTTGTGACAAAATGAAAATCTGTGTAAAACCGCCACGAGCACGTTCTTTCAGCCTGGGAAGTATTCTGTAATTTTTTCCAGCTCAAGTGTCATTTTTGCTCCCAACTCTGAGCGCGCGTTTCCCGAGCGGGCACGGTGGGGCAGCTGCTGGCGCTGCCGGCCGGCCCGTCACGCGTGTCTGTGCCCGCAGCGCTCACGGCCGAGCTGCGCCTGGACGTCCTGAAGCAGAAGGGGGCGGTGAAGCGCGCGCTCTTCCTCGGAAACCGCCAGCCCCACCTCGTCTTCCCCCTGGCGCTCGAGGGCCAGGGGTCCCTGCAGTGCCGGGACCTGCGGGTGTACCTGCGGGTAAGAGCTGCGCGGCCTCTTCCCCCTCCCGACGCCGCGCCGGGCTCCGCTCCCTTCCTAGCCTCAGTGTCCGCTCCTGTCCGCTCGGAAGGCTTCTTTTTGTCTTGAAAAACATCTCAATAGTCACCCTCAACTCAGGTGGTTTCTATTTTAAGCGGCCCCCCCAAATAATAAAAAGTAAGCACAATTGATTTGAATTTTTATTAGGTTTTGTTAGATTTCACCAACGTGCATTTCAGAGATAGCTCAGGAAACCTTGCCGTGCTGACATTTAGGCTTTAGTCACTCCAAACCTACTGCAAGGCGTAAGGCCTTACGACCCTCCCCAGCCCAGGGGGCGGTGGCGCCGCTTTCCTTCCCCTCCTGAGCGCGGGCCCAGGCGGGGTCGCGCTTCCTCCCGGCCGGCCCTGTGGGTCCCGCAAGCCGGGCAGAGACGCTCGGGCACAGGCGCGCCCGCCGGCCGCGCCCCAGAGGCCGCGTGGCTGCCTCCACCGAGCAAAGGGAATCCCGGCTCGGAGGCTTCCGGGCATCTCCTGTGCAGCTCGCCGGTCCAGTGGCCGGTCTGTGAGAGCCACTGGAGATCCCGCAGGACGCACGCCTTCCTCAGCAGGGGCCAGTGCGCACTCACGTCGGTGGCCGAAGCCCGACTGCGTGGGCCTCGCAGCCGCGGCCGTCCTGCAGCTCAGCAGAGACCTTCCTGAGCGTGTGATCGTTTTCCCTAGGATGAAACGGAATTCCGCGACAAGTTGTCTCCAATCCGCATTCGCCTGAATTACAGCTTGGATGAGTCCACCTTTAAAGAGGGCCTGGCTGTGAATCCGATCCTGAACCACTACCGGGAGCATGTGGTTAGCGAGCAGGTAGGCCCAGCGGCCCGGGGGTCTCGCGCTGGCCCCGGCGCTGCCCCCGTGACCGGGGGACCAAAGCGAGCCCCTTTTGTTTTCATTCCTGCACACACCATGCAACAGCTGGGGATTTTTCCTGACACAGTTCCTGAAACACTGCATCATTACGCTTTCAGAAGCCCTTCCCCTTGGGCAGCCAAGACTTAATTTGTTGGGAATGTGGCCGTGATAGAAGCAAGACAGCCTGTACGTCCCCAAAGCCTGCCAGAGCCACATGCCTTGCAGGCATTGGAGACTGGGGGGGAAGTGGGCCGTCCTGTGAGCTCGCCCGCCAGGTGGAGGCACACGCAGGGACGGGAAGGCTGGGTCTGATGTCGAATCCGTTATTTTCAAGAAAAGGGGGTGCTCCGGGTCTCCGCCACGTCCCTGATGCGTGTTTTGCACAGCGCAGGCGCACATCCTGCTGGACTGTGGAGAGGACAACATGTGCCTCCCGGACCTGCGGCTGTCAGCGAGACCGTGAGTCTAACACGTGCGCTGCTGCCCGCAAGGCGGGGCTCGCTCGGCCGCCCTGGGAGCGCCACGGGCCCAAAGCCTCAGAAAAGTGTGTGCGGGTGCCGGGCTGGCCCTCGCTGGGGCCGCTCGTCCCTGGGCAGGCGGCACACCTAGGATTTGGCCTGGGCTGTTTCATCTCACAGCAGAAGTCAACAATGTGTGATTCCTGGAAGTAAACTCAGCCACGGGAGTCTCGGTTATGTGTACCCCCCACCCCCCCACCACGAGAGGCCCAGCGTGCGGACAGGCTGCTTCCGTCCGAGTGCGAGCTGTGCAGCACCCAGGGCTCCCAAAGGCAGGCTTTAAGCTGTCAAAACAAAATCAAGTTTAGTTAAGCGGCTCCTCATGGAGGGAAGCAGGTGTCACCACGGTGACTAGGAATCCGAGAGACGGAGGCTGCCGGCCGAGCCCGCGGCCCGCCTGTCCCCGCTCTGTCGTCGAGGGTCAGAAACAACAGCTTTGAGGAAGGGTCAGAAGGGAAACGGGCGTTTCCAGATGCTGGTTCAATTTGAAGTTTGACGTGAATTTCCTCAGAATACCTCAAAACCCTCTGAATATGAGCTAAGATTTTATTTTCTCTACCTGTTTCTTGCCACTTTTCATTGCAATCTACCCTCTTACTTCCTAAACCATTCTCTCTTCGTTTTTTCCTAATGATGTTTTCAATGAGTGCTGGAGCTGCAGCTTCCTGGCTTTCCGGCACTGGGTTGTTCAATATACCGGTAGCTTGAAATCAACCTCATTGGAAGGATTCACACCCACAGGAGTGGCAAATGCACCTATCAGTCCTTTCTGCGGGTCGCGGGCTCTGGTTGTTAAATGTTTTCTGGCCTTCCCACCCAGAGACGGTCTCTGGGCCCCCACGCGCCCCAGGGGTTTTGTTTTCCTCCCAGTCTTGCATTCACCGTATCCCTTCTTCACCTAAGTCCTTAAAGTGTCCATGAAGTCAAAGAAGTATAAAACCTAATGATTTTTAACTGCATTTTTAGAGATAAGCATCAGGTAATTATAGGAGATGAAAATCACCTTATGCTCATAATAAACGCAAGAAACGAAGGAGAAGGAGCCTACGAAGCTGAGCTTTTTGTCACAATACCGGAAGAGGCGGATTATGTTGGGATTGAACGCAGCAGCAAGGTAATGCCTGCAAATTATCTGACGTAGTAGAGAGCTAGGCGTATTTCTGAAATCAAGGAAGTTTCAGGTTGGGTTGCCTTAGCCACGAGGCTCTTCTGAGCAGAAGGGAACACAGCGCTGCCTTAGACAGTCAATCGTAACGCATGGTTAGCGTCTTCCCTTGCGTGTGGGAAGGTGAGCTGGCCCAAGAGTGGCAGCTGAACCGAGAGAGAAAAGCAGCAGCTTACAGAGGGACTGCCAGGCTGTGCCCCCAGACCCAGCGTCTGCTCCCGCTGCTGGAGGAAGTCCAGCCCTGAGCCCAGAGGCGCAGCTGGCCCCAGGGAGGCCCCTGCGGTTCTTCTCGTCCCCCTTGCCCGCCCGTGCGAGTTGTGGTCTTTCATTTCCTCCCCACTTGGCATGTCCTCGGGCTCCACAGGGTTTTAATCGCTTATCAGAGAATAACCAAGAGAGCCCCTGAGACACACGGTTAAGGGCAAGGACCACATTTGGTGTTTCTTTCACATTTTCCCTGCCCGCACCCAGGGCCCAGCTGGTGACGGAGTCAGCCTTTAACGTTATTAGGTGCCTGCTAGTTTCCAAACAGCACATTCTCTGAGGAGCTCGCTGCATGCTAATGGTTAAGTAACTTAATAGAAAGTGGTTCATCAGCAGAGGAGTTAGACGGTGATGTTGGCACTTGAAAGGCATTTAAAATCCCCAGGAAACAAAGTTCTAACCACATCTCTAGTCTCATAGTTTATGTTTTAGTTGAATTATTGTCTCGGTTTTTTTAAAGCCTAGGTAAGTAAGAGTCACATATCTTGATAGTCACATAAAATCATTAAGTTTCTATTGAAGAAATTTGTTAAATATACCAACAAATATTTACATAGTGAATGTTTAGTGCCTATTTGTTTCTGTTAGTGGTGAGGTATAGGCTTCTGCAGATTTTTTTTTTTGAAAGAGCAAAATCCAGTATAATAATGTAGTTGAAGTCATTTTTACTTGATCCTGAAATTAGAGCAAATTATACAAAAAATTCCAAAATGAAGGTCAAGTATGTTATTTTTAAAAATATTCCAGGGCTCGACTCATATTTGTATTTCAATTCCCTTTGTGCCACCCACCCCCGCCTCTGTGAAACAAAATGTCAATTCTAAAGTTTTTTTTTTTAGCACAACTTGAGAATTACAGCTTTTTGCTGCACGGACAACATGGGAGCTCGCTTATCATTTCCATCGCTTGCTGGGACCATCGTCTTAAACGGGTTCTCAGCTGTTTTTCCACAGCAGTTTCCCCTGGGTTTAGATTTAGCTCAGTCTTTGAATTTTACATGACTAAGCCACATTCTAGTTTTTTCTTTGTTTTAAGTAGTTTGAGGTTTGTGTATCTTTTTATTTATACTCAGTTCAAGTTCTTTTTAAAAATTTTCTGTCAAGGGAGAAAGTATTAGGGATTACTAAATTTGCTTTTCTTTGGCCAAAAAATTCATTTTTTAGAAAATATAGGTTCTGACAGCCTTTTCCTCTAGACCCCTTGAGCCAGCCTGTATTCTTGCTGTCCTCTCTAGGGAAACAGAACCGATGGGAGATATCTGTAAATAGTACGAGATTTTATAAAACCGTCTCACGTGACTATGGCGATGCACGAGTTTAAATTCCGTAAGGCAGGCTGCACACCAGGGGCTCTGATGAAGGCCCTTGATGAGCTCAGAAAATGCTGTGTGTCTGAAGTAGAGATGGGAATCCTCTCTCTGATGCTGAAATCGCTTCCCCTTTTAAGGCAGGGGCTCTTAACCTTTTTCGTTCCACGGACCCCTTACGAAGCCCACACCACACTGTGTATTATTTAATAAATAATCACACCTGCTCCGACACGTCCCCACAGGAACAATGTTCTTTTTATTTTTTTTTTATTTTTAAAGATTTTATTTATTTATTCATTTATCCCCCCCTTGCTGCTTGTGCTCGCCGGGTCAGCCAACCACGCCGTGTGGGCGGGCCTGCCCCCACCAGGAGGCCCTGGGAACCGAACCCGGGGCCTCCCATATGGTAAACGGGAGCCCCACTGGTTGAGCCACAGCCGCTTCCCAACAATGTTCTTTTGAATTCGGTTCAAGCTCGTGGTCCCCTTGTTACGAGCCCCTGTTTTGAGGCCTGCGGCTGATTGGCTGAGAGGCCTCTCACTGCTGAAGGCGGTCTCCTCAGCTGATTGTAGATGCAGTCAGCCCCCTGGTACTTGTATTGTACAATATGAGCAAAAACAAAAGGTGCTTAGAGCATAAGTGAAAAAGAAACATGAGTGAATCCAAGAATGAGCAAATGGAAACTGGCTTCTGAGTTCTGTCGAAACAAAAGACAGATCCAGCCTTGAGGGAGAAGCAAAGGCTGAAGCCTGAGTGGCCCATTGCTGAGTCCTGGTTCTTGACGGCTCCGAAAGAAGCTGCCGGGGACAGGAACCACCCCTGCAGACTCAGCGTCCCATGGCCCTTGCACGTGGCAGGCAGAGCATCCGTAGAGCACCTGGTGTGTAGCTGCACCCACATCCAGCAGTAGCAAAGGAAAACATCTGATGACTGGTTCGCTAACTTAGACTTTAAAGAATAAGAGCTAGTCAAGCCCTTTAGAAAGTCAGAGTATTATCTGATGGAAAGTAAAGCGCCAGGTATGCTTCAGAGTGCCCGCTCGCTTTGATTGCGCTGGAACACGCCGCCTTCCTGGCCTTCACTGGACATCGGCCTCTGTCCTCCGGCCCTGCAGGGATGAGCTGCTCCTCCCTTACCTCCAGCCTCTCCCCATGGGTACCGTTTAGTCAACATTTACATGAGGTCCAAGTTCTCACTGCAAAATTATTAGAAGTTCTCCCAGTTCTTCCCATGTAAGAGCCACCGTAAAGCTTAGAGAGGCAGTGCAACTGCTTTATCACGCTCGGCTTCTGTGGGTCAGGAGCGTGGATGGGCTCCATGGGGCCTCTCGTCTCGGCTCTAGTTGGGGAAACTCCCCAGGTTCGGGGCGCAGGAATTGCCAGAAGCCACTTTGGCTTCCTCGCGGCTGGGGGGCGCACAAGCCCTGGGATCCAGCCTCGGGGTCGCTCTGCCGCGTGCTCGTGCCTGGCGCGGCTCAGAGGCCTCCCACTTGATGTAGGAGCGCCAGAGCCACGCTGCGAGCTCAGCGTGTCGGATGGGAGAGCCTTGCGGCTCCCTTGGAAAATGCAGGCCACCCCGACCTCACATCTCGGTGCACATGCTTTCCTTGTATTTCTTCATCCCCTTCACAAACTTCTTTGAAAAGTTGTTGCTTTCGTTTGGGTCCCCTCAGAAGCGTAGGCCTAGAAGGGAAGGGATTAAATAAAAGGCTTTTATTAGGGGAAAGCCTGTGTGGCAAGAGCTGTGAGACCCCCACATCCCAAATCTGCCCCCCATGGGAGAAGAGGGTGGGGTCTGGGTGGCCATGTCCTGGACTGCTGCATGTCCGAGGCGGCTCAGCAAGGCCGCCGGGCGTCTGAGCCAAACTCGGCCGTCAGGGGCCCCGCGTCCCCGAGAGCAGGCCTGCAGGTGCAGCAGCCCACGGGCCGTGGCGTCACCACGGAGTTCAGAGCCACCAGCAGCCTCCCCGGAGCAGGGGCACCAGGCTGCCACCGCGGCCTTCTGCCTGCCTCAGCTGGGAATTCTGCCCTCGTGGTTCTGCTGGGACAGCTTGGTGCTGTCACCCTTGAGCCCAAACCGAGCTATAACCTCCTCCTGGAAAGGGTCTCCTTACCCGCTCACTTACCGCCTTTCGTCCTCACGTGCAGTGGGAGAGCCCACCCATCCCATAGTTTGGCCGCTCCCCCCGCGATGGCGTCTCCCAAATCTATGCCCACAGCCCAGGCCCCTGCAGGTGGTCAGACCCTCAGCCCCGACCCCCTGGGTGCCCGTCATCCCCGACCCCCC
>JAKSZT010000049.1:302980-341141 GCA_026826555.1 Tolypeutes matacus | reverse complement strand
TAAAATCAGCAGGGACTGGCTCTAAACCCCTTAAAATCAGCAGGGAGCGGATCTAAACCCCTTAAAATCAGCAGGGAGCGGATCTAAACCCCTGTTAAAAGGATGTCCTGTATCACATGCTGCTCGTGAAATGCTACCTTAAGATAAATGTGGATTTGTGTACTAAGACGCCCTGTGCCTTGTGTGCATTTTTTGTGGGTTTCAGCTTTACAAGTCTGAGAACCACAGAGGTAAACAGCACCTGTATCTTCCGTTCTTCGTAACTTGTGGGGAGTGGGCTTCCCAGTGTGCTGAGCCCTTGGTCTAAGTATGAAAAGGTCGGTGAAGTCGCCATCGACAATTCGGTCCTCAAATCCTAGTGTGCACTGTGGCCGGCCTCTGAAGAATTGCCTTTCTGTCCTGCAAGAGGAAATACCATTACGGTGCCAGAACTTTTGGAATGATTACATTGTGCAATAGCTTGCTTTTTAATAGCTGCTTCAGTGAACTAATCCCAATTGTTTAAGATTTAAAAATATAGGTAAAATCCTTAGCAATGTAGGTTTTAAAAGCGTTTCTAGGAAGAACTACAAATATTTTGCATCTGTGTCACAACCACCTCACCTAATTCAATGATGGATTTCTATGGAGGAAAGTTTCTAAAATACCTTAGACACTTTCTGACCTTACTCAGGTCTTTCTTGAGTTTAACATCTTTCCTGCTGAATCTTAAGAACGTTTTATTTTATCCTAATTAGTGATGGGAGGCAGATGGGATAAATTCTTCCGTAATATTCCTTCATTTTATTACAAGCTCATTAAATCCCTTCTTTGTATGTACATAAATATATGTTTCACACAAGGGTTAGAAAGCCTAAGTAATTTCATTTTGGAAATCTTCTGTTTATATGTCTGAGATCTCAGAGAAAAAGAGCACATTCCGTTGCAAGGCTGCCATCACCGACTTCACGCTGAAGCTCCTGCTTCCCGCCGTCATTGTGGCCTGGGCCCAGGGGCGTGGGCCTGGAGCTACGGCTGAGGAAACGCAGAGCCTTTCCTTAGGAAGCCTGGTAGGAAGGTGCACAGTAAGCCCGTTGGTGTTTCCTCCCTGCTCCGGCACGCTCAGCTCGGAGCCCTATGCAGGAGCAGAGGCCACAGACACAGTCGCAGACCCCTTCGCGGATCTGCCCCGAAAGAATTTGGTAATGAAGTGCTGAATTTGATGGGAAATGGAAATGGTCACTCTTTTTAACATTTCCCTTCCTCTAAAAGAGTGCATCAGATTACAGCTCATCTTTAAATGCTGTAGAAACTCACCACTATTTAATATTTTCCTGAAAAATATAAAAATGCAGAAAGACCCCAGAAAGACTGTAGTAACATACACAAAGCATCCAATTTCAAAAACGTGCAGTACAGGGCTGAGAGTGCTGGACAAGGACCTGCGGGCTTTGCTGGCAGATTACAAAGACGTTGCCAAGTGTTTAGCTGCCGGCATTCGGTTTAAATGAGTTTAAACCAACAATAAATTGAACCAGATTTCCTAAAGTCTAAACTCTTAAGGGTATGTAAGGACCATCATTACCCACAGTTAATGCTCTTTTCCACAGCAATAGCCCAAGAGAGAGATGGACTTTATCAGTTGACAAATGCCCCCCACGCCCCTCTCCAAGTGGCCGGCAAACATTCTCCTGCTGGGCAGAGAAGGTCCCAGGTTGCAGACCTAGCACAGGGCACGTCTTTGTCATGATCCCTGTGGCTCGAGCACTGCCTTGTCTTGCTGACATTCCAAACACCGGAGGAAGCTCCGAGGAAAGATGGCAAATAGGAAGCAGTGGGAAAATAGCACAAGAGTATGGCGTGAAAAATATGCTTGTCCTTGGTATCAGGCTCGTCGTCCCCTGTGTAGAGTGAGCGCTTGGTGCTCAGAGCTCAGCATCCACGCCGTGGTGGACGGAGGCGGGACGTCAGTGAGTTCCCCAGGAGAGAGGTCAGGGAGCTGGGAGTGTGAGTGAAGCGTGATCGTTTCCTTACCAGGTTTTCCAGCCCGCTGGAGTGCCGAGGGCCTCTCACGGCAAAGACCAGCGTAGCTGACAAGGTTTAAGTTCATCTGTCTTTCTAGATTTCAGGGCAGCCTCTGTGTGCCTCAGGTGCACTTGTATTAGAAGCTGGTTTCAGAGCTGGGCATTTGCATTTTCAGGATGTTGTGAGTAATGAAAACTGTGTCACTTAAACCACTTGGAAATGAAATGCAGTAGAAATATGCAATAGCTTCAATGAAACCTTTTTTTAAAAAAAATTTACACTAGTTTCCACTGCAGCAAAACAGTAGTAAACTAGAAATAGAGCAAAAGTCTTGTTAATCTGTGGAACAATTATTTCTAAGTTTCCAAACTAAAGCTACCCATGATGTGTTTGGAACCACAAAATGTGCAACCAGTAGAATGACTTAGTGACTTCTTTGTGGTTAGTGAGTCAGAGCCCTGCCTTTAAGAAAAAGTCTTCAGTGGTCTGCTCCCCCTGTGGCAGCAGCGCTCGGGGCTGGTACTCGGGGTTCTGGCTTTGGTGACAGGTGCCCCTGGGCTCAGTCAAAGCTCCCCAGAGTTTCTCGCCACAGGAAATGAGCGGCATTTGGCACTTTTTGTCTTTCATGTGTATTTGTAGTTTAAGTTGCCTTATCAGTATAAACAAAAAGACCTTTTTAAAGGACTTTTAAAACCTTTAGTGGGAGCAATTCTGTCTCCTCCTTCGAAAGCAGAATCTTGTCATGTCCTTTTGGCGCCCACGTTTGGGAGGCCTCAGAAGAGAGTTAGAATACACCCGCTGCCATCATCACGTGGTTGATCCTTCCCGTTGAGTCAGTGAGAGACCAGACGATTGAAAAAGGAAGATTTCTCATCCGCATGAGACCTGAATACAACAGGACCCGGCAGCCCGGTGGCGTGCCACGTCCGGTTCGTGACAGCTGCTTAACCCTTTGGGACACGGGGTGACTTTGGTCACAGCAGGACAGTAGGCGCAGATGGTGGCCCACCCAGGGCTTGGTGGATGCTCGGGCTGCTTGTGGGCCACGTTCTGTTGTCCTTGCAGTACTGGCTGCTTAGCACATGCATTTTTTAAAAGTTAAATTTCCTATATAATTACATGTGCTTGAGAGAAAAAGCAGAAAATTTAAGAACAACTTTACCACTGTTCAAAGAAATACCATTAAAGATGCCTTCTGGTTGAGCCTCGCCCTTCACCTGCGCTCTGCGGTCTCCGGTCACCTCGGTACTGCGGCTGCTTTCCCCGGCCTTGGCTCCGCTCACGCCCCGCGTCCTGGCCAGCCACGGGCATGCCCTGAGCGTGCACTGGAGTCCACATTGACTCCAGAAGTAAACCGTAAGGAAGATGAATCTGCTGCCAAAACAATGTACGGTGCGATGCATTCCAGAGCTAAAGCCAGAGAAAAAGGAATAAAGGATAGCTACGAATGTTCTCCTCTTACGTGCCACCCTGGGTTTCCCACGCCCGCTCTCCTCTTTATTAGTGTGAAAACCAGCAGTTGGCTCTGCTGTCCTTTCCCATTTAATGGGCAACGAAGGCAATGCACAGATATGTTGGGGAATTTGGCCAAGGCAGAGGCTGGAAAATTAACTCAGTTGAATGCTTGTTTGGTTTAGCCGTCAAAACTAAAAGGGTTAGCTTTTTTAGCTATCTCTTGTATTCCCAGAAACATTTTCTCCTCACAGAAAGTTACTGTATGACTTTTGATCACTAGGAATCTTAACATTTCTATTTACAAAGGTTTATGGTTTTATAGAATGAAAATACCATCATTTTCTGAGTGATCAGGTCAGTAATAGGTGTGGCTTTTGTGATATACGGAATGTTTTTGTGATCTGATATTGTGGTAAAATGCCAGAAAATAGACTTATTTCACATGTCACTGTGTTTTAGTTCCAACAAAGACAATCCAGACAGCAATTTTGTGAGCCTGCAAATCAACGTCGCCGCTGTAGCTCGAGTAGAAATAAGAGGGTAAGTCACAGCACATTTCATTAGGATAATAATAGTTTTCTGGTGTAAAGTTATGATAAAATGCTGGCAAAAACATGGAATTTTTCTAATGCATCAGAGATCACAGTTTACTTGTGTTATAAGTGCCCATTCTTTTGTGCCCATCATTGGCCTTCCGTTGGAAAGCTGAGGAAACCCTTTATCATCATTTACACTAAGGGTATGCAAACAGAAGATCAATTTATTCCCCAAACTGACAGTTGAATTACTAAACCAAAAAAAAAAAAAAAACACAACAGCTGGGGGAGCAGATGTAGCTCAAGTGGTTGAGCTCCTGCTCCCCATATATGAGGTTCTGGGTTCAATACCAGGCACCTCCTATAAACAAACAAACAAATGAAAACACCAGCTCTCATTGGGGAGCAGATGTAGCTCAGTGGTTAAGTGCCTGCTTCCCATGTATGAGGTCCTGGATTCAATCTCGGAACCTTTTAAAGAAAAACCATTAATCAGAAGCCAGATAAAATAGGCAGCCATGTGATCGCCTGAAAGTCTTACCTCTCCGGCACTTGTTTCGGCATAGTGAAAATTCAGCCTCCCTACACGGTCCCTTGAGTTTGATGAGTACCACTCGTAAATGTGAGCGTAGGTGGAGGTCTGCCTTTCATCCCATTTTTCTTTTGTCCTATGCTTTAATGAAAGCACCAATAAGCAATCCCTTGAGAGACAGGAGGAAAGTGGTAAAGGAAAAGCCTTGGAAGAGCTGGAAAAGCTGATCCTGAAGCAGAAGGAATCATCACTGATTTTGTCATAAGTCTTGTTTCTTCAAAGCAATCAAGGCCTTGGCTGAAAATGCCAGCTGGCTTTGGGCCTGGTTTGTCACTGAGCTCCAGAAGCCCAGGTCCCCTTCCTTTCCACCAGTACTGAGTGGCCCCACCCGTCCCCGAGGCACCTGCAGACTCTGCGCTCAGAGCCAGCGTCCACCACGCTTCCTCTCCTGCCCTGCCGTCCTGCCCCACCAAGGCCCTGACCCCTGCCTGGCATGCCTGGTCCCTTCCACGCACTCCCACATGTCCATGCCGCCTAACTGGCACTGGCACCCCATACCAGTTGCAGAGCTTTGCCCAAGGTGACCCAGGAGAGAGCATCAGTGCAAGTGCAGGCAGCTCCTCCCAAGCCCATGCCCGTGCAGGATTATGTGCCACCTCCTCCGAGACCAGTTGTTTCGAACTTTACCTACACGAAGTCACACCTTTTGTACTTATCTGTGATCGTTTTCATTTCAGCCCTATGTTTCTGAGATTCACCCAGGTTAGTGTATGTGGCTGTAGCTCATTCATTTTAATGACAGCAGAGTAAAATACTGCAAAACGAGACCACGACCGACTTATCCTTTCTGTTCGTGATGGACATTCGGCGGTCTCCTTTTTATTGTTCACAAACTCACGTCGGGTATTTCAGGGTCAGTGTACTCGCTGTGTAACTAGACTAAGTAACACCAAACTGTTTTTCAAGGCAGCTACGCCAGAAGCAGATGAGTGTTTCCACTGCGTCACATTATCAACTAGCTCTCCAGACAGCCCAGTTTTCATTTTGACCCAGTCTGGTGGACGAGTAGTATCCAGCGGAAGGTTTAATTTGCTATTCCCTAAGTCCTAAATGAGAGCAGGCAACTTTTAATACATTTATTTACTCTTTATTCTTCCACTTCAGGGAAATCTCTGCTATTTTTTGTACATATTTCTACTGAGGTTTGAAGTCTTATTTTTAGTTCACAGGAATTCCTTCTATATTCTAGAAACTAGTCAGGCATCCTTTATCAGTTACAATTATATTGCAAATATCTTTTCACAGTTTATAGAGGGTTTTTTTTTTTTGTTTGTTTGTTTGTTTTTTTAAGCCAGGCTCATTGAGGAATAATTTGGAGAAAATTAAGTCACTCCTTTTGGTGACAGTTCAGGAGTTGCGGTACCACCAGCTTATTTAATAGAGAACAGTTCCAAAACCCCAAATCGTTCCTCCTGCATCTTTCTTTATAATCAACCCTCCCTCATCCCCAGGATTTGGCAACCACTCATGATTTCTGTCACTATAGTTTTGCCTTTTCCAGAATGTCATATAAATGGAATCATACAGAAAGTCGTCTTGTGAGGTTGGCTTCTTCCACCTGGCTTGGTGACTTTGAGAAACATTCGTGCTCTTACATGTACCCATTGTCTGTTCCTCTTTATTTATAAGAGGTATTCCAGTGTATGGGGCAGCTAGAAGGCTCAGCCAGTCACCACTTGGTGGATCCTTGGTTGTTGGTTGGGACAATAAAGGATAAGGCTCCTATAAGCATTTGCATGCAGGTCTTTGTGGGGACACATGTTTCCACAAATGGAATAACTGAGTTGTATGGTAAGACTTTGCCCAACTGCTATCCAGAGTGGCTGTGCCATTTCCATTTTGCATTCTCACCAGCAGTGTATGGGAGTTGACCTGCATGCTTGCCAACATGTGGTGCTTGTCTTTTGTTTTTAACCATCCTACTTGGATAGAAGTATCTTGTTGTGGTTTTATTTTGCTATACATCTTATTTTATTTTATTTTTAAAAACAAACTCTACCCCTCCCCCCGTCCACATCTTCCCCTCCCTGTGAATTTGCTATTTCTGTCATCTGAGTGTCATCATACAATTTGTGACCTTATTTGTTTTGCTTGTTGCACTGAGCATAATGTTTTCAAGTTTCTTCCATATTGCAGCCTGTCTGGTAATTTCGATTCTTATGGCTGAATAATATTCTATTGTGTGTATGCACCACATTTTGTTTATCCATTCATTTGTTGATGGAAACTCACTTGGGTCTTTCCAGCTTTTGGCTATTGTGAATAATGCCACTATAAACACTGGTGTGTAAGTGTCTGTTTGAGACCCTGTTTTTCACTCTCTTTGAGTATATATCTAGAAGTGATATTTCCAGGTCAAATGATAATTCTACATTTAACTTTTTGAAAAACCACTCTATTGCTTTCTACAGGGGCTAAACCATTCTACATTCCCACCAACAATGCACAAGAGTTCCTATTTCTCTGTATCCTCACCAACATTTTTTATTTTCCTTTAAAAAAAAAAATAGCTATCTTTGTGGGTATGAAGTGGTAACTCATTGTGATTTTAATTAGCATTTCCCTAGTGGCTAAAGATGTTGAGCATTTTTCATGTGTTTATTGGCCATTTTTATATCTTTACTAGAGAAACGTCTATTCAATTCCTTCCCCTATTTTAAAAATTCAGACATTTGTCTTTTTGTTGTTGCATTGTAAAAGCTCTTTATATGTTCTGGATATTAAACCCTTATCTGAGAGATGGTTTGGAACTATTGTCTTCCATTCTGTAGGTTGTCTTTTTCACTTTCTTTCTAATGTTCTTTGATGCACGAAAGTTTTCAATTTTCATGAAATGAAATTTAGCTGTTGTTGCTTTTACTTTGGGTATGATACCTAAGAATCCATTGCCAAATCCCAGGTCATGAGTATTTACCTCTATGTTATCTTCTGAGATTCTTATAGTTTTGACTCTTTTATTTAGGTCCTTGATCCATGTTGAGTTGATTTTTGTATAAGGTGTGAGATAGGGTTCTAACTAAAAGTGGAGGTCCACTTTTCCCAACACCATTTGTTGAAGAAACTGTTTTTTCCCCACTGCATGCACATAGCACCCTTGTCAAAGCGCAATTTGCCATCAATGTATGGGTCTATTTCTGGACTTTAGATCTGTTCCACAGATTTGTCTATTTTTGCATCCAGTACCACATTGTTTTGATTACTGTCACTTTGTAATACAAAATCAGGAAACATGAGTCCTCCAATCTTCTTTTAAAAGATTGTGTTGGCTATTCAAGTTCATATAAATTTGAGAATTGATTTTTCCATTTCTGAAAAAAAAAAAGGCTACTGGAATTTTATAGGAATTGCATTGAGTGTATATATTTCTTTGGGTAATAGTGACATATTAACAATGTTAACTCTTCCAGTTCATGATCATGGGATGCCTTGCCATTATTTGTCTTCTTAAATTTCTTTCAGCAGTGTTTTGTAGTTTTCAATATACAAGTCTTTTGCATCCTTCATTACATTTATTCCTAGATAGTTTATTCTTTTAATGCTATTGTAAATGGAATTGTTTTCCATTGGTTGTTTGTATGCTGTTTAACTTTTAAATATTTGTAAATTTTCCAGTTTTCCATCTGTTATTGATTTCTAGCTTCATTCCATTGTGGTCAGAGAGATTACCTTTTATGATTTCAATATTTAAAGACTTGTTTAGACCTTTCTTGTGCCCCAGCATATAATCTATCCTAGAGAATGATCTCCTTGTACACTTGAAAAGAATGTGTATTCTGCTGTTTTGGGGTGAAGTGGTAAATATATGTTGGTTAGATATAGGGTTTATAGGGAAGCGGCTGTGGCTCAATCAGTGGTGCTCCCGTTTACCATATGGGAGGCCCCGGGTTCGGTTCCCGGGGCCTCCTGGTGAGGGCGGGCCTGCCTGCGCGGCATGGTTGGCTGACCCGGCGAGCACAAGCAGCAGGGGGGAGATAAATGAATAAATAAATAAAATCTTTAAAAAAAAAAAAAAAAAAGATATAGGGTTTATAGTGTTGCTCAGGTCTTCTTTTTCCTTATTGAGCTTCTGTTTAGATATTCTATCCAGAATTGAAAGTGGTGTATTGAAATCTCCAGTTATTATGCTAGATTGTTTCTCCCTTCAAGTCTGTCAATGTTTGCTTTATATATTTTGGCACTCTGTGGTTAGGTGCATATATGTTTATAATTGTTAAGTCTTCCTGTTGAATCGACCCTTTTATCAATACATAATGTCCTTCTTTGTCTCTTGTAACAGCTTTTGACTTAATCTATTTTGTCTGATATTAGTATAGCCACTCCTGTTCTCTTTTGATTACTATTTGCATGAAATATTTTTTTTCTTCTTTTCACTTTCAACTTATATGTGTCTGTGGATCTAAGATGGGTCTTTGGGAAACAGCATATAGTTGGGTCATGTTTCTTTATTCATTCTGTCAGTCTCTGCCTTTTGATTGGAGAGTTCAATCAATTTACATTTAAGTAAATTACTGTTAAGGCAAGATTTACTTCTGCTAATTTGCTAATGTTTTTTGTAGATCTTACACCTTTTTAGTCCTTGCTTTTCCCTATTACTGACTTATTTTTGTTTAGATCATCTTTTACAACGAGCCATTTGGAATCACTTACCTTTTCCTTTTGTGTAGATTTTTTAGATATCTTCTTTATGGTTACCATGGGGATTACATTTAGCATACTAAATTTTTTTTTTTTTAAGATTTATTTATTTATTTATTTATTTATTTATTTATTTATTTATTTATTTATTTTTATCCCCCCCCGCCCACTGCTTGTGCTCTCTATGTCCATTTGCTGTGCATTTTTCTGTGTATGCTTGTCTCCCTTTGTTGCGTCATGTTGCTGCGCCAGCTCACTGTACTGCGCGGGCCGTCAGCTCACCGCGCTACACAGGGGCCGGCTCGCCTTCACCAGGAGGCCCCGAGAATCGAACCCGGGGCCTCCCATATGGTAAACGGGAGCCTAACCACTTGAGCCACAGCCGCTTCCCTAGCATACTAAATTTATTACAATTTATATTGTGTTGATGCCTACTTGACTTCAATAGCCTGTACATACTCTGATCCAATATTCTTCTGCCCCTCCCTTTTATGTTGCTCATCTTAATCAGGATCCCTTATACATAGCATGTTGCTTCTCTTGCTGTTTTTAAGATTTTGTCTTTGTCCCTGGCATTGAACAGCTTGCTCATAATGTGTCTCAGTTTAAATTGGTTTGGGTTAATCCTTCTTGGCTTGGATTAGCATATTAATATCATTCATCAGATTTGGGAAGTTTTCTCCATTATTTCTACAAAAATTTTTTTTCTGGCCCTTTATCTCTCTTTTCACCTTTTGGAAGTCCTATGGTATGTGTATTGGTATGCTTGGTGGCGTCCCACAGTTTCCTCAGGCTCTGTTCAAATTCCTCAACCTGGACAATTTCAATTGTTTTGTCTTTGCATGTTGATCCTCTTTTCTGCTTCCTCCAATCTGCTCTTGAACTCTTCTGTTGAATATTTCACTTCATATATTGTACTTTTCAGTTTCAGAATTTCCATTCAGTTCTTCTTTATCACTTCTATTTCATAATTGATATTCCCATTTTGTTCACATATTGTTTTCCTGATTTCCTTTAGTTCATTGATCCTTTTTAAAAGCGTTGTTCTAAGATCTTTGATTAGTAATTCCAGAGACTGAGCTTTCTCCAGAGTATTTTCTGTCAAATTCTTTTTTCCCTTTGGATAGGCCATACTTTCCTGTGTCCTTATATGCTTTATAATTTTTACTTGAGATCTGGACATTCTGAATGTTACATTGTGTTCACTCCGGAAATCTAGTTCGTACACTGTTCAGTCTGCCAGACTAAGAACAAGAGGAGAAAGGAAAGAAGGAATGGGGGTTGGGGGGGTAGAGGGAAGGAGGAAAAAAGAATAAAAGATAGGAAAGAAAGTGAGAGAGGAAAAAAATTTATTAACAAATGGACTGAGAGAAAAAAAAAAGGGGGAGGTAATGATGAAGTTATGTGCTGATGGGAAGCCAGAAGCTGCTGCTTTTGAGGCCAAAATCTAGGCCAGATCCCTGCTCATCCCTCAGAGACTTACCCAACCAAAAAAAAATAAAAACAGAAAGATACAAAAAACAACCAACCAAAAATAATAATGAAAAGAAGAAGAGGTGCACTGGCTCTTTATGGCCCTGTAGATGCTGGGGTAAGACCAGACATGGCTTCCATCTGTGCTGGACCCTCAGGGAGCCACCAGAGAAAACGACCCCAGAGAGAGAGAAGAAACCAGCAGTGAAAAGGTGCACTGTGTCTCTAAGCCTGGCAGGTGCTCCCCTGAGGCCAGAAGCTGCTTCTGCAGCGAAAGCTGAGACCCAGTCCAGAGTCTCTGCCTCGGCCCCCGGGGTCTGCCAGACCCAGAAACGCCCACGCACAGAAGGAGAAGAGCAGCCAAAGATGGGCCGGCTCTCTGCGTCCAGCTGATGCTGGTGGGAGGCTGGAGGTGCTCGGGGCAGGCAGCTGCTCAGGGGCCCGCTAGACCAGCCTCGGCCCTTACCGCTCCGAGAAGGAAGTGTCCTCTGCCAGCCGCGGCCCCGCCAGCCCTCCTGGAGTCCATCCGCTCCTGCAGCCACCGCCGTGGGGCTGAAGTCAGTGCTGGCTGCCGGTTCCCACTCCCACTCGCAAAAGCTGAGCTCTCAGCAAGCCCTCGCCTTCTGTTCTGAATGTCCATTTTAGTTCCAGGGTTACCATCTAGTTAATCCAAATCTCTTTTTGTAGTTCTTTCATTTTTCTAGACTTAAAGATCTTCCTACACCATCATTTGCCCTCACAGATGCATGTGGCTTCAGTGAGCATTTGCATAATGACTAATGATGCTGAGCATCTTTGAAGAGCTTATTTGCTATCAGTGTCCCTTCTTTGGCGCATTGTCTCTTCAAGTATCTTGCCCATTTATTATTGGGTCATTTTTATTGTTGAGTTCTGAAAGTTCTTTATATATTCTGGATACAACATAATTATCAATAATATTTAATATTGTGTCTTGGAAATATTTTCTCCAAGTCTATGGTTTGGCTATTTATTTTTTTTAAATTGTCACAGAAAGAACAAAAGCTTTTATTTTGATGAAGGCCAATTTAATAATTTTTATGGTTTGTGCTTATCCAAGGTCATAAAGATTTTCTCCCTTTTTTCCTAGAAGTTTTATAGTTTTAGGTTTATATTACATCTAGGTCTATGGTTAGTTTTGTGTTAATATTTATACCTGGTATAAGATAATGGTTGAGATTCTTTTTTTTTTTTTGCATATGAATATCCAGATGTTCCGGTGCCATTTGTTGAAAAGACTGTCCTTTCCCCCACTGAATTATATTGGCACCTTTGTCAAAAATCAGTTGTGCATAAGGGAAGGCCTCTTCTTGAACTTTTTTTTCATTTCCATTCATCTACATTCATAAGTCTTGAAATCCTGTAGTGGATCCTGAAATCTTGCTAAACTCATGTTCAAGTTCTGGTGACTTTTTTTGTGGTTGATTCCTTGGGATTTCCTACGAAAGGATCATGTTGTCTGTAAATAAAGACAGTTTTATTTCTACGTCTCTAATCTGTATGCATTTTATTTCTTTCTCTTCCTTTCCTGCATAGATGACGATGTTGGTGTGAGGATGGGGGAGGCTTGACTTCCCTGTCTCACGTCTTTTACTGGAAACTGTTTCTTTATCACCACGGGACACCTAACATACCACACACGAGGCTAGGCTTTTATCTTATCTCTTAATATGGCTAAAAGCAGAATTATATATGCTGCACGCGCGCGCACACACACACACACACACGTGTGTCTTCATCTCGGTCTAGGAATTCTGCTCTGTCCCCTAGTTCCCAAGTGGTGAGGTGCTGTGAAGCAGCACGTAAAGTCCCTGGGCGGAAACCAGTAATTGAGAAGAGCCTGAGGTACGTGCTTCAGAGCCTTCTCCTTCTCCTTAGTGGCTGCCAGTATTTATTTCCACGTAGGCAATAACTACTCAAATAAATCGAGAGCCGCTTTTTCGTTTCTCCTGCTGGTTTAGTGGAACCTTCTTTCAAGTGGCACCATCCTCAAGTAACACGACTCTCTGCATTTCAGGGTTTCCCACCCCCCACAAATCATCCTGCCCGTTCATAACTGGGAGCCAGAAGAGGAGCCCCGCGAAGAGGAGGGAGTCGGGCCTTTGGTGGAGCACATCTACGAGGTAGTCGTCCACGCTGAAGCTTCAGTGTGCGCTTAGGTGCCTCACTGATAAACTCTGCTTAGCACTTGGAAGGCACCAAGCCCAGGTGCTCCCGCCGCCATGTACTTCCAAGACTCCTGCTGCCGCCGGGGGGTGGGGGTGGGGGGTGCCCGTCAGGCAGCCCCAGATGCAGCTGCTTGCTCCTCCCTGGGGAGAGCCACTCTATGGTGAGAAATGTTCTGTCTTGTTACTGCTCTTTTAAAAATATTCTTTATTTATTTCCTTTCTTTTTAATACTAGGACAGTTTAAGCATAAAAAATTACTAGCCCCTAGGATTTATTTGATTTCTTCCTGCATTTCAGATATCCTTAAAACCCACCCATCTCTTAAACTAGTGGCCAACCAAAAGGCACCGACAGAGAAGAATCTAAGAATTATTTCCATTTGACTGAGCAGTGCTCTTGTAATATTTAAGATGAGATAAGATCAGAGTGATTTTACTGGTCATTCAAATAGCCTGAATTAGGACTGAATCATTTATTCTCATATTTTTAATAGTTGATTGATTAGTAAAATATGTTTCCGGAAGCAAACCAACACATGGGAAGGCCCTGATGATCTTCCCCCCTGCTCAAGGGTTAAATTAGGAATAGGGAAGCAGTTGTCCATACATGATCTGAAACATTTACATTTCTTACAGTTAGAAACCAGACAGTATGTAAAGAGCTAATGTAGAGTTGTCAGCGTGTTTTGGGGCAGTTATTCCTATTCACGTCCAAGCCAGGGATGGACTTGGGTAACTTGTGCTGAGCCCTTTTCTGTTTGCGGCTCCTTCTCGACACGTGCCTCTCTCCCTTTCCTGTATAACTCATGCCGCTGGCCCTTCCCGTGATTCTGGCTGCTTTTAATCCTCAAGCTGTGAGGGACACGACTAGCATCTCCAAGGTTAACAGCGAAGCTGCTTGAGCCCTGCGAGGGGAGAAGCGGCGATGCCTGCGTGCTGTCGGCCTCAGAGTGGGTCTGCCCCTGGTTCCGAAGCAGCCCTGTGCCTTGCTGGGCCAAAGCTTTGCCTTAAGCTCTCACGGCAGCAGGACAACAAAGTTCCCGAGGCCTCTCAGGATTAAGAACTTCATTGGAAAAGTGCTGTAAAAGTATTTAAAGCTTTTCTGTATTGGTTTCTACTTAAGAATGATAAAACTTTAAAGTTTGGAACATATTCAAACTCAGTCATCTTCATGGCAGTCCTGCATTTAATCTTAGCATCAACAGGTCTTGAAAGTTTAGGATACGTTATCAGTAATGTGAAAAGCAATAATCCAATGTTTTTGACATGGTAAATCTCATATCTCAGAATATACTATATCACCAGATCTGATGCTGCTTTGATAATGTGAATTAAATGGGCCACGGAAATAAGCAAATTGCTTTGTTGATCATTATAATTACAGAAGTGTGAAAAATTACAGGAGGGTACTGCTAACTTCCACAGTAAAGGCAAGCACACAGCAAAGTGTTCTTTTGGATGCTCTGTGTCCTCTACGTGCAGACTTGAGGTGTTAAAGTGCCCCTCTCCTGGTGGCGTGGCCTGTCCTTCCTGGACAGGTGCTGGCCGAGCTCGGGAGCTGCAGCGCGGCCGCTCTGGGGCGGAGGGGGAGGCCGCGCAGTGTAGCCACGTCCGCGGTCAGGAGCAGCCAGGCCCTCTAAGCCAGCGTGGCCCGAGGCGCCGTGGCTCCTGTGTGCTGTGGACTCGGCTGCTAGCGCTTCGCAGGTGGAAGAGTCTTCCCTCGAGCCAGGCCATCACACCACAGAGGCTTTAGTTCTTTCTCCACGACCCTATTCCGAGATTAGCCCACGTCCGCTCCCCCTCCTCATCGCATGCTCCTTGCTTGCAGCTGCACAACGCTGGGCCCAGCTCCATCAGCGACACCCGCCTCGAGGTGGGCTGGCCGCTTTCTTCCCGGGGCGAGTTTCTCCTCTACATTTTCCAGATTCAAACTCTGGGACCTCTTCGGTGTCAAACAAATCCTGATATCAACCCACAGAATATTAAGGTAAGAGTCTGTTCCAAACAGTGTTTTTTTTATGGTAAGGAAACAAATTTTTTTAAAAAACAACAGCTTACAAGAAGCTAAGTAATTATAAAAATAAATTACTTCATTGAGAATTGATCACATTTTTTTCTTAGTATTACAGTAAAAACACCAAACCTAATTTAAAATATCACTCCTAGAAAACGTAAACTTCTCTTGATTTTATTGCTCGTGATAAAATGCTACGTGCAGAGGTGTTCTGTTGAATTCAGCCCATTTCAGTACAGAGCTGCTGTACACGGTTTGAGGAGCAGTACAACCAAACATAGGCATGTTACATTTTGGAGAATTTGTACAAAATGCTATTTTAAAAGTATTTTTGGTATATTGCCAAAAGATTTGAGGATCCTTGCCAAAACAGCCTCTTCCAGCTGTTGCCAGCAGCAAGTGGGGCAATGTCATAATTTGCCAGAGGGGGTCGAATGTCCTGGGAATGCCAAGACTGGGCCGGGCCCGTTCTTCAGTGAGGCTTGTAGGGAAGTGGCGAGTCGTGCATCCCACATCCCGCAGGCGTCTGACCACGCAGGCGCCTGTCGAAAGCCGGGTTCGGGTTCTAGGGCCTGAGCAGGACCCAGACGTGACGCGGCTGGTCTGCGGCCACTCTCAGGTCCACAGAGCGCGTCCGTTCCCGTGACGGTCCAAAGGGCAGGAAGGGAAGAAGTGAATTAGCATAAGCCCTTGAAAATGTCACACTTGTATTACGGAAACCCTCCCCAAAGTTCTCCAGTCTGCTTCCTCACGTAGGAGTGCACCTTCTCCTGGGATCTGCAGGCCAGTGTGTCTGCTGGAAACGGTGCCCTTCAGGAAACCCCGCTGGGATGCCCCCCGAGACCACAGGTCCGCCCTGCAGCCAGCCAGGCACCAGAGCCCCTCCCTCTGGAAGGCCTTCTCTTTCAGCACAGCTGGCTCTGCTTGAAAAGGGGAGTTCAATATTAAAGGACTTACGGGGCAACAGGCCGCCTTCACAGAGAAATAATAAATAAGGCCACTTTTATTATGCAAAATTATGTAAAGTACTTCCTCCCTGGATTTGTTTCCCATTTCTTCTTTGCTCTTCATTGAGATGATTTTACATTTAGAAATGTCTTCAAGGACAGTAACTTATAAAATGACATCTTTAGATATTAATGTATAACATTTAAGTAATTAAATTGCTGGGCGTGTCCTGCCCGGCATTTAACCCACTTGCACTGTCCTTGTAGAATCTTAATTTAAATTGGCAGAAGCACATGATTTTGCAGAAAGCATTCAACTCTGAGTGTGATGTTTACTTTATATCTGACATTGTTTACATATGTGTGTATTTATTAGGTAACTGGTCTAATGTGTGCCACGTTGCTGGACTTCTTTTCTTTGTTGCAATTTAACAAGAGACAGGTAGATAACTTGCTTTAAGTGCTCACAGGCTCCTGCAAACTGAGTGGTAGTATGTACTAGCCACTCGTCTTCCCTGACCCACGTATTCCTGAAGATAGAGACTGATTAAAAATCTGTCTGAGAGTAACACTTTTTAAAAATATAATTTAAGTTTGCTTATTTTACAAACCTCTCAATCTGTGGAAATTTTATGCAAGAATATTTGAGTACAATATGAAGTAATACCTCTCTAAAATAACAAACCATAAGGATAATTTTTAAAATCTAAAATTGCGAAAGAGTTGAAATGTTACTACTTTCAAGTTCTTGAAGTACTTTTATCTATATTTAATGTGTGGCCCAGACAGTCTAAAAAATCTTTTTTTATCAATAAATAGATTGTTAAAAAGATAATCAGTATATTTTATATCAGTGACTATAAACAACTGGGGATACTTAAAAATCATTTTCCTCTTAAAATATTAAATGATTCTTGGGGAAACCACTATTGATTTCTTCCTAGCTAATGCAAGATAAGCTTAGCCTGTTCTTAGTCTATTCTGTGTATGAAATGTGAGTTGGAAATTAATGAAGAAAAAATTACTTATTTTTAACAGAGTAGGTCTGAAAACTTTCAAATTTTAATATCAATTTCAGATTCTTTACATCAAAACTTCACTGCTTTCTAAAGAAAAAGTCCATGTAGACTCTAGGTCATCTTTTTAGTAATAAGCAGAGAGGGTAGGTTTAGTAAAAAGAACAGGGAGGCAGACATTTATGTAGGCAAGAATTAAATTCCATCTTAAATCTTACCCAGCGAGTGGAGCAAGGCAAACCCTGTACTGTTTGGCTCTACTGCCTTTAATTCGTGGAGTAACAGGGAGTCAGTGCCTCTTAGACATCTACATCTTCGAGCTCGTTCTCTGCCAGTCGTCGGCCTCACCGAGCTCGCTCCATGGCCAGCACAGGCCTGACATGTGGGCGTCTGCCGCCCACTGGTCTCCTTGGGGGATTTGGACAGTTCCCCAAGTTTTCCCCCACGGCCATTCAGTTCATTTCCTTTTGGCAAAATCCCTTTCTCTCCTGTTCTCACACTTTTTGGGGGGCAACTTCTCCCTCTCTGATACATTCTCAGTTTTTCTGAAAATAGCTCTGTCCTTCATTGCCTTTGCCTAACACTCACAAATTTCTAAGGAAATTTGCTTAAGAAAAAGAAACTGCCCAGATTTCTTTAGAGACATTTTCTCAGCCATCCACTCAAAGAGCCAGAACCACCAATTGACCTTTCTCAGAATCTCCACAAAGGCCATGTACTTTTCCCATTTTCTCCAAATTAAACCCATTCCCGCCTACCAGTGTTTAGCCTGACGATGTTTTCTGACGCCCAGTCAACAGTCTTGGGTGCCAGTGTTTTTTATTGCATGTGCGTGGTTTTACAGCACAAGGTGCTGTTGAGCATGGAGTTGGGTTTGTGGGCTGAGCCATGCTAATGACGCTGTCTCCAAGGAGAAATGTGTTCTGGACGCCAGCGACACATTTGGAAACAGCCCCTCTGTGGACTGGGGGTGCGCTCGAATGTGCCTCTGCCCACGTAAACACCCACATCTGCCAGGGCCTGGGCAGGGGCTCAGCTCCACAGTATCCACTGGCATGGCCCCCTCGGCCTGGCGAGTCCTCACTTGTCCATGGCCTCAGGGCCCAAACAGGAGTGGGGAGCTCAGGTGCCCCGATTACAGGCCAGGCTTCATGGGCTCCCCAACGAGGTGAGGGCAGGTGGGACAGCGGAGCCACTGCAGGAGCACGGCCAGGCTGGCACAGAGGACCCGTGGCTACCGTGGCGCCTGGTACGTCCTCACCTGCCTGCACTCTCACCTCCCCACCTCCTTCTCGTTTCAAGTGCACAGATCCGTCTTCTGTAGACTGAGAGTGAAAGTGCCACCTTCAGGCTTCAGCCACAGGTCAGAGGCGGGGTTCACTTGTCTTCACTTTCTGACCTCTGAAACATTCTGAAACATTCAACTGTCAGCAGCATTTAGACCAATCCATTAAGCTAATTTTTTCCAGATCCTTCTTGGAATACAATTTTAGAGTTGAGTAAAGAATTTCTCAGCTATCCAAATGCCAGTAAAGTACTGATTTTTGAACTACCAGTTTTTTTATTTGGGTGGGCTTCAATCTGGGTTAAAGAGTAAGTCACACTGGCTGCACTCTCGAGATAAGATGAGGTTAAAAAAAAGTAAGCCTTATTATGGAACTGCAACTTCATAAAGAGTAAGGAATTGTTAAAAACTGGGAAGGTTTTGTAATCAGCAGCAAGTATGAGATGGTGAGGGGACAGGCCGTGGTGTGTGAGGCTGTGCCTGGGAGAGGGGGGAGTCCAGAACCTTGAAGTCAACCACGCGAAGATCACAGTACTGCCTGCTCGGTCAGACATGAAGACAGAAGATTCCTGGCAAAATGGTCAGGAAGGAACTGGACTAGGGAGAGCTTGCAAGAAAACAAGACAGTGTGGTTGAAGAATCGTCTCTGGAGCTCTGGAGAGCAGAGGCCACCACTGAGAACTTGGCTGTTGAACAGGATAGACCCACAGGAAGTCCAGACTATAGCCAGGGTCCTGTAAATGGTTGTTTAAAACATTTGAAGAAGGTTTGGATCACAGAAGGATTACAACTGGGACAGGGGAGGATCGTTGGTGTGGGGTGTCAGGGATGGGGGATATATGGGAGGAAGTTCACCTGAGCATACATATAAGGTATATAAAAATGTTCAAATGTTCACCGGGCATTGTCACAATGGGTGGAGACAATAAATGAGAGAATACTGAGTTCCCATCCTGGAGAGCTCTAAGGGAGCAGCAACAGTTCCCCAAGTGCAGGGGCAGTGACTGGTGAAGGAGGATGATCCATTGATGGGCATGCTATTGATGACTAGGCTCATGAGTCTTTGCTCTTGAAATTGAAACTTAGCCTAGTGTCGTGGGGTCCCTAAGAGTTACCTCCTGAGAGCCTCCTTGTTGCTTAAATGTGGCCTCTCTCTAAGCCAAACTCAGCATATGAATGTATTACTTTCCCCCCAGCATGGGACATGACTCCCGGGGATGAGCCTCCCTGGCACCGAGGGATTGCTACCAAGCACCAACTAGCAATGCAACTGGAAAAGGACCTCAAATAAAAGGGGGAAAAGGTAAAGACAAATGAGTTTATATGGCTAAGAGACTTCAAAGTGAGTTGGGAGGTCACCCCAGAGGTAATGCTTACACACATCTTAGCAGGATCTCATAGGCTTCCAAAGTGGATACCATCCCAAATAGTGGGGCTTCTGAGAGCCCTGGAGACACCCAGGTCCTATGGTCAGGGCAGATAGCTCCAGAGATTGTTGCCTTGCCAGTGGGCCCTACTTTGGAGTTTGTGCTTCTGAGAGTGACAAAATTAGACTCAGTTACATCTTCCCTGCACATGGCTCATCTATCCCTTCTATTTAAACCTATATTTGGTGCTGAAGTTTGTAGGTGTATGTCCAGAGACTCGAGTCTTTGGGCTGTCCATGTGCCAACTGGCCCCAGAACCTCAGCAGAGTTGCAACACCTATTCTACAGCTCATTGGACTCACCCAGGACAACTGGCAGGGAGATGATGATGGACAACGGCCGTCCCAGGGAATGGAGAGAGTCTACAGCTGCAGGCAGGATAGTCCATCCATCTTCCCCAGGATATAAGCCCCCTCACAATTGGAGGTAGAGTGGACATCACCATCCCAGAATCCTCAGGATTGGGGGAAGAGCTATGGACTAGAGTGGACTTCCTGGTGTTCTACTATAGACATATTGTGATTCTAGCAATGGAAGAAATTACAATGTTGATGTGGAGGCAGTAGCCACTGGAGGCTCTGGGGGCAGGGAGAGGGAAAAACAGTTGTCATATGGGGCTTTTTCGGGACTTGGGAATCGTCCTGAGTGACATTGCAATGAGAGATATAGGCCATTTTATATCATCACATAACATGCGGAACTATGTGGGAGAGAGTGTAGACTACAATGTGAAGTATGGTCCATGCTTAATGGCAAAGCACCAGGATGCATTTATCAATTGCAATGAATGTGCCACACTAATGAAGGATGTTTATGTGGGAGGTTGTGGGAGGTGTGGGAAGTGGGGCATAGAGGAATCCCTATATTTTTTGTGTAACATTTATGTAATCTAAGCATCTTTTAAAAAATTAAAAATTAAAAAAAAAAAAAAACCAAAACACCAGTGGGTGTGCAGATGGTGGCTTGGCAAACTTACATCGTTTTTTTTTTTTTTTTTACCCTTAGGAATATTTTCTGCCTTTCTAACTCCCTGCATTTATTGTTCTCATTAATTCAGAAAGCAGGCACGCTTGAACTTCTTAGATCAGCAGCTGCCAGGGCTTGCTCTCTTTCCTACTTTACATGCATGCACATGCATATTCACAGAGAAACATGCATGTGCACATGCATGCACACGTGCATGCACATGCATGAGCACATATGCACACATGCACAACCATGCACACACGCACCCGTGCACACATGCACATGCTTGTGCGCACACACATGCATGCATGTGTGTGCACACACGTGTGCACACATGCACACATATACATACACATGCATACACATGCACGCACACATACACACATACTTGCACACACACACACATACACATGTGTGTCCGCACATACATATGCCTGCATGCACACATATGCAAACTCACACAGCACTTTAAAATCAACACAAACAGAAGAAGACTGTTTGGTATATCTTTTCGGATACTGCAATTTCTTTTGTTCTTTTTGGAATTGCTTTGAGGGCCCTGAACACGTGGAATGGCTAGTTGCCTCAAAGCTGAGGGGCTGTTTGATGCCTTTGACTTGCCACTTAACACAAGCTACCCCTGCAAACTCCTTTAGGGAATACCTGGCTGCCCATTGTTTCAGAAAGTCTTATCCGGAGATTAATACCCAAGTGTTAATTTTTCCTCCTCTCCATTTGTGATGCTTTGGTGACAGTTATTGCTTGCTCCTGAATTTGTCCTCTTCCCCCAGCCTTATGCACTCACCCTCCTGTCCCTCTTTTCTTCCGTCTTTCCCTACCCCCTCTCTCCAAATCCCTCTTCTGTGTGTCTCTCTTTTTTTCTGTCTCCCTCTCTTGGATTGCCCCCTCTGATAGAGGAATTTCATCCACATCTTACTTTCAGCAGTGTTTGTAGATCCAATTCTCAGCTACCAAAGAGAGAAAATACCATCTGGCCATTTTCTTTACACCTTATCTTCCTGTCAAGACGTTCTTCAGGTTCTCTTATGAACATTTTAGAATGTAAGACCACCATGTCCAGAGACAGAAAAGCTTCAGAACCACCAAGGGGGGAATAGATTCTTCTAGCCACACTTCGCATGAACTTTCTAAGAGGTACATAAACTATGTGGGGTTTCCTCCCCCAAATCTGTAACTCTTACATCTTAAAGAAAATTGCATGGTAGAGTGACCCCTGTGCTTTCCACGTAGAGCATGAGTGCATCCACAGCCTCCATGTACTGAGAACACCTGAAATTTAAAGACAAATTACACACGAGAAAGGAGAGTATGTGCAGCTCTGCTTTCATCTGCGTTCTACCAGCCTGTTTCTTCAGAAGCTGCATTGCCAACTTCACTGCACATTCCAGCTATATGAGACTCTTTTTATCCATAAAGTTAAACCTATGCCAGGGTACACTGGTGAATAGCTATGAAAATAGAAAACTGTTGGGGTCAAATTCTGAGTAGCAGCTGGGGACAGAAATACACATAGTTATTTCCTTACTGCAGAAAGACACAACTTTCATATTTGTTCGAAAGATACTTGTTTCCCACCAGCTTCTCATAATACTCAGCAAATTATACTGGAAACTGAACGCCTGCTAATGTGGCACAAAGAGGCAGCTTCCCTCGCTCCAGTGGTTTCAGATCGGGGAAAGCTTGGCGGGTGGGTTTATGACCAGCTGTGGGAGAAGCTCCAAAGTTCACCTGGAAAATAGGCCTGATACATTCTTTGATAATCTTCTTGCTTTTTCTCTTATTTTGAAATAATTTTGGAATGCTGCCCAAGGAAACTGGTTGGCAAGTCATTTAAAGACTTTTTGACGATGGAGCTCAAAAGTGCCTGACCTTCCCCTGCTGGTAAAGCCGCGTCACTGTCAGCCCTGCCCGCCCTCCCCTCTCCAGCTCCCAGGGCAGCCTGGGCCTTCTGACCCAGGTTTCTGAGCGGCGTCTTACACGCGGTGCTGCACCTGCTAGGACTTGCTCTTTGTCTGTACCCAAGTGCACCTGGTGCAGCCACTCAGAGGTGAGAGCATTTTCCCACCGTTAGGCTACTGTTTACCACCGATGGCAGTGGCCGCAGCCCTGCACCGCCTCCTGCAGTTTGGTTAATTTATAGAGCTAACCTCTTAACAGATTCTCAGATACATTTAAAAAAGAGATTACACATGATAAATCCCAAAGGAATTCTACACATGCACAAAGTATATGGTAGAAAACACATAAAAGAATTTTAATGATGATTTCCACAATTCTGAATTTTCAGTGTAAGCTCAGCTTTCCCCTAATACCAAAGCCAGATAAAGATACTACAAGAAAACTACAGACCAATTTCTCTTATGAATAAAAATGCAAAAATCCTCCCCAAAATAGTTGCAAATAAAATCCAATAGCAACAGAAATTTCCTTCTATTCCTATTTTTCTAAATGTTTTTATCAGGAAGGGATATTGGATTTTGTCACATGCCTTTTCTGCATCAACCGAGATCATCGTGTGTTTTTTTCCCCTTCATTTTATTAATGTGATGTATTACATTATTTGATTTTCTTATGTTGAACCACCCTTGTATACCTTTGGTAAAACCCACTTGAACATGGTGTATAATTTGTTTAATGTACTGTTCGATTATTTGGGTCGTGGCCTCATAGACTGACTTAGGTGGTATACCCTCTTCTTCAATTTTTTGGAAGAGTTTGAGCAGAGTTAGTATTAATTCTTCTTGGAATGATTGGTAGAATTCATTTGTAAAGCCATCTGGTCCTGGGCTTTTCTTTTTTCAGAGGTTTATGATAACTGATTCAATCTCTTCACTTGTAATTGGTCTGTTGAGGTGTTCTGTTTCTTCTAGATCCAGTGTAGGTTGCTCATGTGTTTCTAGGAATTTGTCCATTTCATCTAGTTTGTCTAATTTGTGGGCATACAGTTGTTCATAGTATCCTCTTATGATCCTTTTTATTTCTGTGGGGTCACTGGTAATGACCCTCCTCTCATTTTTTATTTTATTTATTTGCATCTTCTCTTTTATTTCTATGCCAGTCTTGCTAAGGGTTTGTAAATTTTGTTGATCTTTTCAAAGAACCAAATTTTGGTTTTCTTAGTTTTATTTTTTTATTCTCAATTTCATTTATTTCTGCTCTAAATTTTGTAATTTATTTCCTTCTGCTTGCTTTGGGATTAGTTTGCATGTCTTTTTCTAGTTCCTCCAGGTATGCAGTTAGGTCTTTCATTTTTGGTTTCTTTTTAATGTAGGCAGTTAGGGCTATAGATTTCCCTCTCAGCACTGCCTTGACTGCATCCCATAAGTTTTGATATGTTGTGTTCTAGTTTTCAACCGTCTCAACATATTTACTGATTTCCCTTGCAACTTCTTCTTTGACCTACTGATTGTTTAAGATTATGTTATTTAACTTCCATATATTTGTGGATTTTCCAGCTCTCCACCTCTTACTGACTTCATTCCTTTATGATCAGAGAAGATGCTTTGTATAATTTCAATCTTTTTAAATTTATTGAGACTTGTTTTGTGACTGTATGTGGTCTATCCTGGTGAATGATCCATGTGCACTTGAGAAGAATGTATATCCTGCTGCTTTGGTGTGCAGTGTTCTGTATATGTCTGTTAGGTCTAGTTCATTTATCATATTATTCTAGTTTCTCTGTCTCTTTATTGATCTTCTATCTAGATGTTCTAGCATAGATGACAGTGGTGTATTGAAGTCTCAAACTACTATTCTTGTGGTATCTATTTCTCCCTTCAGTTTTGCCAGTGTTTGCCTCATATATTTTGGAGTTAGGTGCATAAATATTTATGACTGTTACTTCTTGTTGGTGGATTGCCCCTTTTATTAATATAATCTACAACAGCTTTTGATTACAGGATATTTTATCCAATATTGGTATAGTTACCACAACCCTTTTTTGTTATTATTTGTATGGAATATATTTAACCAACTTTTCACTTTCAGCCTATTTGTGTCTTTGGGTCTAAGGTGAGTCTCTTGTAAACAACATATAGTTGGATCATGATTTTTATCAATTCTGCTAATCTGTGTCTTTTGACTGGGGAGTGTAATCCATTAACATTCAGTGTTATTACTGTAAAGATAGCACTTACTTCAGCCATTTTGTACTTTGGTTTTTATATGTCATATCTGTTTTTTGCCTCTTTTTTCCTTTATTGCAACCTCCTTTTTGGTAGATTGATCTTTTGTGTTGTATCTGACTGATCCCTTTCTCATTTCTGTCTGTATATTTTTAAAATACTTTCTTTGTGGCTATC
The DNA here is from genome assembly GCA_026826555.1 of Tolypeutes matacus. Classification (NCBI taxonomy): domain Eukaryota; kingdom Metazoa; phylum Chordata; class Mammalia; order Cingulata; family Chlamyphoridae; genus Tolypeutes; species Tolypeutes matacus. The sequence continues at coordinate 316,284 of JAKSZT010000049.1, read as the reverse complement.
CTGGGTTTTATATTACCCAGCCTACATCTATAACCTACTAATTTGAGGGAAAAAAAAAACAAAACAACTTAGATTCAATAGAATACATGTTTTCTGCTCCCAAATCCCCCATTTCCCCTCTTTATGTTGTCTTTGTCCCACTTTACTAATTTATATTTTGCATGTCCATTATCAAGTTATACACCTTGTTCTTGTTCACTTGTATTCTGACTCTTACATGAATTAAAGAGTAGAGTTTTATATTAAGGATACAGTACTATTGGATTTTGCATTTATCCCTTTAGTTACCTTACTGATAATTTTTATTTATTCACACTACTCCAAACCACTCTCTCCTGCCTTTTCCTTTCAATTTGCAGAACTCCCTTTAGTAGTTCTTGTAGAGAAGGTCTTTTGTTGATGGACTCTCTCAGTTTCTGTTTATCAGTGAATATTCTAAACTCTGCCTCATTTTTGAAGGAAATTTTTGCCAAATTTAGAATTTTTGGTAGGCAGTTTTTCTCCTTCATACCTTAAATATATCATTCCAACTAAGAAATTCTCACCTCCATGCAGAAATTGGCACTTAGTCTTATTGAGGATCCCTTGTATGTATAAATCACTTTTCTCTTGCTGCTTTCAGAATTCTTTCATTATCTTTGGCATTTGACATTCTGATTAGTATGTGTCTCAGAGTAGGTCTACTAAGATTTATTCTGTTTAGAGTACACTGTGCTTCTTGGACATGTATATTTATGTCTTTTATAAGAGTTGGGTAATTTTTGGCCATTATGTCCTCAAATATTCTTCCTGTCCCCTTTCCATTCTCTTCTCCTTCTGAGAGACCAGTGACAGGTATGTTTACATGCTTTGTGCTGTCAATCATACCACTGAGACACTGCCCAATTTTTTCTTATCTTTTCTCTATCTGTTCTTCTGATAGTATGATTTTGATTGTCCTGTCTTCTAGTTAGCTGATTTTTTTCTTCTGCCTGTTCAGATCTGATGTTGTATTCCTGTAGTGTATTTTAATTTCTACTGTTGGGCCTTTCATCCCCATAATTTCTACTATGTTTCTTTTTTTATACTTTCAAGTTCTTCTTTATGCTCATACATTGTCTTCTAATATCTTTTATTTCTTTGTGCATATTTTCCTTCATCTCTTTGAATTCATTTAGGAGATATATTTGAATTTCTTTGATTAGCTGCTCCAAATTTTGTGTCTTCTCCGAATTTTTATTTTGTTCCCTGGACTGAGCCATATCTTCCTGTTTCTTAGTAAGACTTGTTCTTATTATTTTTATTTTTGCTGATGTCTAGGCACCTGATCTTCTTGATGAGTTAACTCTGAAGGTCAGTTTCTCCCTCTTGTTTAGGGTTTTGTTGTTGATTGGCTCTGTGTTAAGGCTTTTCTCTAATGCCTGGTCCAACTTGTTCTAGACCTTTAGAATAGTTTGTGTTGCACTGATTAGATTTTCTCAGCTCTTCATCTGATTCTTGCAGTGGATATGCAGTACAATTTTTAGGATTGCAGTTTTTGTGTAATTGTTTCACCTCTAAGAGAAAGCTTCCCTTTCTCTGTTCCTTCTCTGGGAATCTTGATCTGTTCTGTTTGGTTTTGTGCAGATGATTTCTTTAAATTCTCCACCTCATCCAGTGCCCCATTTTCTTTATACTTTTTATCTCCTGTCTTACAGAAGTTCAGTTTTATCTCTGTGAGTCTTCTCTGTCTCCAGTTTCTTCTCTGTTAGGGTATCCCATCCTAGGGAGCCAGATAGGGTCAATCCAGAAAGGTGAGTCACTCCAGAAAAGTCCATTTTGCATTTATGTGGTCCAGCCAACAAAAATTGGATTGAGTGAGCTCACCACTTGCCAGCCATAGTTCTACTGTGGACTCTCTCTTCCTCTCCCCCACCCCACCACCCCCACCGCCCCAGGGGCCCTTTTGTGTGCAGCACTCCTCAGCAGCCTGTGTCCCTCCTTGGGTCTCCACAGACTTGGGTCCTCGTGCCTGGATATGCATGGGGTTATCACTCAGGGCTGTGAGAGCCTCTGTAGCCTTGTCCCCTGTGGGAGGTGGGAGGGGTCCTGGCCACTGCCTTTGAGCCACTGCTAAGTTCACTGGGACTGAGTGAGGGATTGGGAAGTGGAACTGCAGGTCCAAGATGGAAGTTTCCTACCTGATACTTTTCTTTCTCTTTGATTCAGCTTTTGTGAAATTTTTATTGCCAGTCTCTACCATCCTCCAGAGTTCCAAGCAAGTGGAATTTGTCCCTTTATTTTCTGAATCTCTGGGGAGGTTTTTTCAGAGAATGTCCTACATTACAATGTTGATGATGTCACCTCAGAAGGTCAAGATTTCTCTGCTAAGAACATTGTGGTTTTATTTTGTTTTCTTTTGATGCTTTCTTACTTAAGGCATGACTTGTTTCTCATCTCTGAACTATTGGGTTTTACTTCAATATGAGAATGTGTGAGGATTCAATTTCATACTTTTTCAAATGATTATCTATTTGTCCAAACCCATTCACTCTTTAGCTGCTGCAGTTTGATTTCCACCTGTATCCATCCCCTGCTTCAAAAAAGCCTTCCTTTGTTCCTTGGTTGACACATCGCATGTGCACTGTCTGTGCATCCCTTCTCCCCCTGCAGCATTTGACACACTTGGTCATGCCTGATTTTAGAGATTCTGTTTTCCTTAGTCATCTGTGGCACAACACTTTCCTGGGTTTCCCCTACATTTGATCTCCCCATCAGTTTTTCTCACTGGATCTTCTTCCTCTCCCTGTTTGCTTGTGTTTGCTATGGTGCCATATGTGACTTTTCGTCTGATGCCTTCACTGGGGAGCTCAGATAAATGAGTGGAAAGTGCAGGTGCTGCTGGGGAACAGGGCGGGCCTGTTGGGGTGCACTGCAACAGGGAGACCAATTCCACCTGCTGAAAAGCAGGAAGCTGGGGCTCCTGGCAGGAGGGGAGCTAGGGCCAGAGGCAGAGGCCAGCACGAAGAAGGCTGTGGCCGGCTCAGGCATCTGGACTTAGTCCTGCTGCGCATTCATAGATTGTTCTGGATACTTAGGACATCTGAGCACTATCCTTTTGTTTCCATGGTGTATCCTACAACACAATGTAGGTTTTTTGTTTATTCCACAGAGATGAGCATACTATTTTGCTCCTGGGATAACAAAGAGAAACTGTAAAAGAATATGCTTCTCAGCAGGGAGAAAATTAGGTTTTTATATTGAGTCTAAATTTAATCCTTAGGAACTTTGATTGAAATAAAGACTCTTAACAGGATATTATATATGAGTTATTGGAACTCCCAAATGTTTATTCAGCCATCAGACATACCCAGCATGGAGCCTGAGGTGAAAACCGTAAGTTGTAGAACACTTGAAACAAGCTCAGGACTGAGAATCAGCTGTTGCAGCACGGATTCCTGTGCAGGCTTTGGAGAAACTGCCTTTGCACAGAAGCTGCTCCCTCCTGAGGGCACCGTGCTGGAGGGCACCGTGCTGGTCCTGAATCCCACCAGGCCGTCCCTGGGGTCCATCACCCGTGCAACGTGCTCCTCAGTTAAATATCATGAGGGAATAACGGCGCAGTGGCTCCTGCCTGAAACACCACTTCTGTGTGTGCTGTCCCTTCTCACAGAGAATTGCTTCTGCTTAAAGTCTTTATAAGAATAAGTCCCAGGAATACATTCCCCCATGCCACGGAAATTCCAATAATTGGCTGAAAGGCTTTTTTTCTCATTTTGCTGGAAAACCAGAATGTGGATCATCTTCATTTGGAAAAAAAGCTGCAAGGGTGACAAATATTGATGTAACGGTGTGGGTGTCTCCTTCTATTTGCAGCCTGCAGCCTCCCTCGTGGACACCCCTGAGCTCAGTGCCTTTCTGCGAAACTCCACCATTCCTCACCTGGTCAGGAGGAGGCATGCGCCTGAGCTGGGACCCCACAGACAGCGCCCTGCGAAAGTTCTGGTGAGCTGCCTCCCGGTGCCTGGGGCTGTGCCTTGGGGAAGGGGCGGGGCAGAGCTCCCAGGCAGACAGCTCCCTTCACGCTTCCCAGCCCTCCCGTGCTCAGACGTGCCTAGTGTGTTTACAGGCAGTGCACACTGTGAACATGACAGTGCTTCTCTGTGAGGAATGTCTGCCACATAGCATTTCCCTCTTCCAACCTGCCACGGAGGCTGCCAGAGAAATAACGATGAAAAAGCATAATCAGAACCTCCTGCCTGAGCCACCCACGGGCCCCGAGCGGTAAGGCTCGAAGTGAGTCTGGTCGAGGGCTGCCCGTCTTACAGGCTGTGGCCCTGTCCCCTTGCTTCTCCAGGAGAGACAAGCACAGTGTGTCCAGGTGTCCTGGACCAAACCGTCGTGGGTCCCAGCAGCGGCTTCTGTGGCCGCTCTGTTCTCTCACTCGCTCCAGTGCTGTCTCTGGGCCTTTCTCTTGACATAGGAGAACTTCCCATCTTCTCTGACCACTCAGAAAGGGCAAGGGGCAGGGGAAGCTCTGCTCGCCCATGCCCCGTGCACGCCCTGCAGCAAGGCTGCGGAGACTGAGGCCCTCTCAGGGCCAGCCTGGGCCTGGGGTGGGGCCACAGGGCTCGGGTGGAAGAGCGGTCGGCGGCGTGGCACCGTGCCAGACACGGAATCAAAAGCCACGAAGCCAGAAGGAAGGACTGTGGGAAGATGGCAGAGGAGGAAGCTCCAGGATCAGACCCTCCACAGGAACAGCTGTTAAACTGGCAGGCACTGTCTGACTCAACTGTTCTGAACTCTGGGGTCAGGTGGAGCACGGCAGCATCCAAAGAAAAGGTGAAGGAAAAGGCTAGTAAATTGCAGTAAATATCGGTGAATTTTACCGTCTGTGCATGGCTGGTGGCCGGCAGCGGTGGGGACTGTGGACTGTCCTGGTGCAGCCCGCTGGAGCTGCTGTTGGCCATGGCCCTCCGGAGCTCATGGGGAGAGGGAGGAGGAATGGTCTGATCGCTGCTCACTGCCCTTGGTCAGCAGCTTCGCATCCCCAGGGGACCAGCTCTGAGGGAGCCCACTGTTCCACCGCCCCCTCAGAGGGGTCTTCAAGAGCCAGCCACACTTCTGTCTTTCTCTTTTCTCTTTTTTCTCTTTCCATTCCTTGTTTGTGAGCAAAAATAGTTTGGAAAAGGCACATGTGATGGCTCCAGACCGAACTCAGAGGGAAAAAATAAAGCAGAAATCCCAGAGAAGTGAGAGAATTAGATTTCCAGAATTACAGCATTGATACTCAGAATGTCCAATATTCAACAAAAAAATTCCGTAACACACAAAGAAACAGAAAAGTATGAAGAAAAAAAAAAAAAAAAGAATTTGGCAGAAACCATCCATGAGGAAGCTCAGACATTGGAACTATTAGTCAAAGACTTTAAGTCAAACATCTTAAATATGTTCAATAAGCTAAAGGAATCCATGTACAAAGAACTAAAGGAAATTAAGAAAATATTGTCTGTACAAAATAAAAAGAAATTATAAAAGGAAACCTGACAGAAACTTTAGAGTTGCAAAGTATAATAATTGAAATGAAAAACTCACTAGAGGGATTCAGCAGCAGATTTCAGCAGACAGAAGAAAGGGCTGTCAAACTTGAAGACAAAACTCTAGAAATTATCCAGTGTGAGGAGCAAAAGGGGAAAAAAATTGAAGAAATATTACAGAACCTGAGGGACTTTTGGGTCATTGTCAAGCATAACAACATACATATCTTTGGAGTCCCAGGAGGATGAGAGAAGGGAGCAGAAAAAATATTTGAAGAAATAATGGCCAAATCCATCTCAAATCTGATGAAAGGCATGAATATACACATTCAGGAAACTAACAGACTCAAAGCAGGATAGACTGTAAGAGATCTACAACAAGAAACATCATAATATAATTGTCAAAATCCAAAGACAGAGAATTTTGAAAGTAACAAGAGAGAAGAGACTTGTCACAGAAAAGGGATCCTCAATAAAATTTGTAGCAGATTTCTCATCAGAAGCCATGGCAGCCAGAAAATAATGGGGTAACATATCTAAAATCCTTACTGGAAAAAAAAAACTGTTGAACAAGAATTCTATATCAGACAAAAGTATCCTTCTGAAACAAAGGAAAAATTAGGATATTTACAGATAAACAAAAGTTGAAGGTATTCTTTACCAGAAGACCTGCTGACAAGAAATGCTAATGGGAGTCCTTCAGGCTGAAATAAGAGGACACTAGACAGTAGCTCAAAACCAGAGAAGAAATAAAGAACGTTGGTAAGGGTAACTGCACAGGTAAATATGAAACCCTGCATCAGTGTGTTTTGGATTTATAACTGCTTTTTACCTTTATATGACTTAGAAGGCAAAAGTGTGAGACAATACTTTAAATCTATGTTAATGAATATATAGTGTATAGAGATGTAATTTGAGACAATAATAATATACAGGGGGAAGTGTGGAAATATATAGAAGTAGAACGTTTATATACTGATGAACTAGGTTGGTATTATCCAAACTAGGTTGTTATTAGTTTAAGACGTTAATTTTATAATTACAAAGGTAACTAATAAGAAAATAATTAGAAAATATAGAGAAAAGGAAAGAACAAGGGAATAAAAATTGTACACAAAAAAGGCAACTAAACACACAAAAAAAGAGACAATAACGGAATAATTGATGAACAAAAACATACAAGACATACAGAAATCAAATAGTTAAATGACAGAAGTAAATCCTTCCTTCTCAGTTATTATCTGCAGTGTAAATAGATTAAACTCTAATTAAAAGGCAGAGTTGGCAGATTTGATGAAAACACATCATCCATCCGTATGCTGTCTACAAGGCACTCACTTTAGATAAAAAGACACAAAGAGGTTGAAAGTAATTGTGATGGTTTTCAGCTGTATGTACCCCAGAAAAGTCTGTTCTTAAAGTCAATCCATTCCTGTGGGTGTAGACCAATTGTAAGTAAGATCTTTTGGTGAGTAGAATCATAACTTAAGATGTGAACCACCTCATTCAGGTGGAAAATTCTCAATGTACCAATGCATTTTATGGTATTTGCTTTCAGCAGCTTAGCAAACTAAATCAATTATGGAAAATTAACGCTTAAAATGTATTGGGTTCCTATTTGGAATGGTGAAAAGGTTTTGGAAATGGATGGTGGTGATGGTAGTAACAAACTGTGAACATAATTATCAGCACTGAAATATATATCTAAATGTGATTAAAAGAGGAAATGTTAGATTGTATATATGGCAACAGAATAAAGTTTTTTTTTTAAAGTCCATGGAACTACACTACACAAACAGTGAACTCTAAGTTAAAGCATGGACTATATTATAAAAGTGTCCTATCATCAATTGTAACAGATATAACCAATCAATACAAGATGTTATTATAATAGGGTGATATTTAGGAATCTGGTATTTTATGCATGAATGTTCTGTAAACCCACAACTCCTCTAATAAAAAAAGATATTCCATGCAAATGGTAATCAAAAGAAAGCTGGAGTGGCTATATTATTGTCAGACAAAATGGAATCTTTATAAATTTATAATCTAAGAAACAAAGAAGGATATTATATATTGGTAAAGTTTCAATCCAGCAAGAAGATACAGCAATCATAAACATATACACCACCTAACAACAGAACACCAACATATATGAAGAATAATTTGACAGAATTGAAGAGATAAATAGATAGTTCTACAATACACCACTTTCAATAATTTGTAGAAGATCTAAATAGGAGATCAATGAGGACATAGAAAACTTGAACAAAACTCTAAAACAATCCAGAAGTTCTTAACCTTTTTTGTTCCACAGACTTCTTTGCCAGTCAAGTGAAAACTATGGACCCCTTACAAAGTCCACACAATACTGTGCGTTATTTAATAAATATATCACACTCACACCAACACGTGAATAATGCTCTTTTGAATTTCAATTCAAGCTCACAGACCCCTAGTTAAGAACACCTGGATTAGGCCTAATGGACATATAGAGAACACTCCACCCAACAACAGCAGAATACGCATTCATCTCAAGTACACATGGATCATTCTCCAAGACAGACCATAGGTTAGGCCACAAATAAAACCTTAATTTAAAATATTGAAATCATACAAAGTATCTTCTCAGATCACAATGGAATGAGGCTAGAAATCAATAATATAAGGAAAACTGGAAAATTTACAAATACATGTAAGTTAAACAACACAATTTTGAACAATGAATAGGTCAAAGGAGAAATTAGAGAAAGTAGAAGATACTTAGAGATGAATGAAAACTAAAACAAAACATACCAAAACTTACAGGATGCAGTGAAGGCAATGCTCAGGGTGAAATTTATAGCTGTTAAAGAGTACATTAAAAAATAAGAAAGATCACAAATCAACAAACTAATTTCACCCATAAAGGAACTAAGAAAGGAAGAGTAAACCCAATGTTAGCAAAAGGAAGGGAACAGTAAATATTGTAGCAGAGATAAATGAAAGATAGAATAGATAAACAATAGAATTAACAAAACTAAAACATTGTTTTTTTAAAGATCAATAAAATTGACAAACCTTTAGTCAGACTAACAAAGGACAAAAGAGAGGACATGAATAACTAAAATCAGGAATGAAAATGGGGACAATACTACTGACCTATCAGAAATAAAAAAGACCATAAAAGGGTACTATGAACAATTGTACACCAAAATTTTAGAAAACCTAGATGAAATGGATGATTTCCTAGAAAATATAAATTACTTATTTTTTCACAAGAAGAAATAGTAGAAAGTATTAGCAGACCTCTAACAAGTAAAGAGATTGAATCAGTAATCAAAAACCACCCAAAAAAGAAACACCCAGGACCAGATGGCTTCACTGCTAAATTCTACCAATTATTTAAAGTAGATTTAATACCAATCCTTCTCAAATGCTTTTAAAAAAATACAAAATGGAGGAGACCCTTACTCATTTTTTGAGGTCAGCATTACTCTTATGCCAAAGCCAGATAAAAACAGCACGAGAAAAGAATATCATAGACCAATATCCCTTGTGAATATTGGTACAGACATCCTCACCAAAATACTGTCAAACAGAATCCTATGATATATTAAAAAGGATTATGTACCAAAACCAAGTGGGATTTACTCTGGGAATGCACGGATGGTTCAATACAAGAAAATTAATCAAAGTAATATTCCACATTAATAGAATGAAAGAAAACCACGATTATTTCAATTGATGCAGAAAAGGCAGTTGACCCCTTCTTGAAATCTCAGAAAACTAGGAATAGAAAGGAACTGTCTCAACATGAAAAGGAGCATTTGTGAAAAACCTATAGCAAACATTATACTCAATAGTGAAAGACTGAAGCTTTACACCTAAGATCAGGAGCAAGATAAGGATGCCCATTGTCACTACTGTTATTAAACATTTTACTGGAATTTCTTACCTTAGCAATCAGGCAAGAAAAAGAAACAAAAGACATCCAAATTGGAAAGGAAGAAGTTGAATTATCCTTATACATAGATGACATGATCCTATATATAGAAAACCTCAAATAATCCACAAGAAAACTACTAGAACTAATAAACAGATTCAGCAGAGCTGTAGAGTACGAGAAAAACACAAGTCATTTCGGGTTCTATACACCAGTAATGATCAATCTTTAAAAGAAATCAAGAAAACAAATTCCACTTACAATAGCATCTAAAAGACTAAAATATCAAGGAGTAGATTTAAAGGAGGGTAAAGATTTGTACACTGAAAACTACATAACAATTCTGAAAGAAGTTAAAGAAGACCTAAATAACTGGACGCACATCCCATATTCATGGACTGGAAGACTTAATATGATTAAGGTATCAATTCTGCCTAGAGCAGTCTATTAATTCAATGCAATCCCTATAAATATTCCAGGAGTATCTTTACAGAAATGGAAAAGCTGAAACCCAAATTCATGTGAAATTTCAGTGGGCCCTGAATAGACAAAACAGTCATGAAAAAAGAAAAACAAAGTTGGAAGACTCACATTTTCTGATTTCAAAACTTACTACAAAGCCATGGTGATTAATACAGTGTGATAAGATAGACATATAGACCAATGAAATAGAATTGAGAGTCTAGAAATAGTCCCAAACATCTTTGTTGATTTTCAACAAAGGCATCAGTTTATTTTTGACATGGGTGCCAAACCCATTCAATAGGGAAAGAATAGTCGAACCAGTGGTGTTGAAACAATTGAAAATCCACATGCAAAAGAATGGATTTAGACCCTTATCTCTCACCATATATGAAAACTAATTCGAAATGAGTCAGCAACCTAAATGTAAGCTAAAACACTCACAAAAAATGTGGGGAAATATCTTTAGCACCTCATATTCTGCATTTTAGATTTTACACCAAAATCATGGGTAATGGAAGAAGAAATAGATTAATTGGACTTCATCAAAATTTAAAACTTTTGTACATCAAAGGACAGTATCAGATAGTAAAATTGCAACTTAAAGAATGGGAGAAACTATTTGGAAACTATGTAACTGAAAAGGGTTTAATATCCAGAATATATAAAGAACTTCTACAACAATTCCAAAAGAAAAAGAAAAACAACCCAAATGAAAAATGGGCCAAGGATTTGAATAGATATTTCTCCAAGGAAGATATTCCAGTGGCCATTAGCATATGAAAAGATGTTTAATATCATTAGGCATTAGATAAACGTAATTCAAAACTACAATGAGAAACCACCTCACACCCAATAGGATGGGAATTGTTATTAAAGACAGAACATAGGTGTTGATGAGGATGCAGAGAAAGTGGAACCCTCTATGTTGTTGGTGGGAATGTAAAATGGTGCAGCTACTGTTGAAAACAGTGTTTTAGTTTCCTAGGTTCTAAGAAAAATGCCATACAATGGGAATTTATTGGTTCACAATTTTGTGGACAGGATCAATACAAAATCGAGGTGTCAGCAAAGCAATACTTTCTCCAGAGGACTGTGGCATTCTAGTGCTGGCTTCCAGGAATCTTTCGTCTCCTGGGCTTTTCTGTCACATGGCAGCATCTTCTCCTTTCTCTTCCTGGCTCTATTGACTCCCAGCTGCTTCACTTGACTCCTCTTAGCTTCCTTCTGCGTTGGACTTTCTGCTTAAGAAGGACTTCAGGAATCTGGAGTAAAGTCCAGCCTGATTCAGTTGGGCCACACTTTAACTGAAGTAGCATCTTGAAAAAATCCCATTTACAATGCAAGACCACGGACGTGTCCAAACTGGGGTACACAATTCCATTCCCCACAATTGTTCAGCAATTCTTCAGAAAATTAAACATAAAATTACCATATGACCCCCAAATTCCACTTCTAGGTACTTGTGCTAAAGAATTGAAAGCAGAGACTTGATTTGTACATCAGTGGTCATTGCAGCATTATTTGCAATAGTGACAAGATGGAAGCAACCCAAGTGTGTGTCAATGGAATGATGGATAAAAAAGTGTGATATGTCCATATGATGGAATATTATTCAGTCATAAAAAGAAATAAAGTTCTGATACTTGCTGTGACATGGATGAACCTTGAAGACAACATGTGTGAAATAAGCCAGTATGATTTCTCTTCTATGGAATACTTGGAATAAGCAAACTCATCAAGACAGAAAGTAGACTAGTGATTGCCAGGGGAAGGAGAAATGGGGAGTTATTGGTTGTGAGTACAGGCCTCTATGTGAGATGATGAAAATGTTCTGGAAATAGAAAGAGGTGGAAGTTATATAATATTGTACTTAATGCCACAGAATTGTCCATTTAAAATTGGTCAAAATGATTTTTATGTTATGTATATTTTACCACACACACAAATAAAAGGTCTAGAAAAAATGCCACAAAGACAGAACAAGAGTCATCAGTCACATCCACCGGGCAGGGACCGTGGCTCTGGTCCCACCCACCCAGCTGGGTGACGGGCTTGGCTGCTCGCGGCGGAGCCTGCCCCTTCCTGAGCGTGTGTGGGGACCACAGAGTGACAAGCTCACCCGGTGCCACTGGGAGCTTCTGGAGCCTTCCCCAAGTGGCCTCAGCACACATCTGCTCTGAGCCTGCCCCCAGTCCTAATGCTCTTGAGCCTGAAGTCGATGCTCAGGAAATGATATCTGGAAAGCAGCTTAGAGGACTGCGTCAGTGATGACCGTGTTCGCGGAGTCGGGCGTGTGCAAGGCTGCTTCTGGAAGCAGACTCGCTCCAGCCAACAGAAAGGGGTAGCACGATGGCAGCAAACCTGTGCACAAGTTCCGGGAAATTCCAGTGTAGCATCTGTGTCACTAAAAAGAGGATGATCACATGTTAAAGTCTCACAATTTAAAAGTCGAAGGTTAAAAAGGACTTGCAAGAGACACAATTTATTTTTTTAAATTTTAAAAAAATTTTAAACAATCTGTTGAAGTGTATCATTCATACATGAACATACATAAACTATAAGTGTTCAGCAAACATCATGATCTTACAAAGCAAACATGCCTAACATCACATAGGGCTCCCACACATGGCTGTGAAACATTTGTTAACAAATCATGAAAGAGCATCGTCAAATAATTACTACTAACTATAGTCTGAATCTTCTTCCCCTATACCTTTTTTTCAGGACTTATTTATTTATTTATTTACTTTTATCCATTTTTACTCCCCACCCCCGTTTCTGCTGTTTCTGTGCCCATTCGCTGGACAACTCTCTGTGTCCGTTTCCTGCCCTCTCTTCTCATCCTTCTCCTGTCTTCACTGGGATTTGACCCTCGGAACCTCCGATGTGAGAGAGAAGCGTCCTACTACCGCCTGCACCTTAGTTCCTGGTTTTTCAGTGCGTCTTGTCTTGGCTCTCCCTGTGTCACTCTCCTCTTTTGTCATCATCTTGCTGCGTGGCTTGCAGGGCCTGGTGGTGCACCTGTGCACGAGTCCTGCTGGCTCACCTGGGGCCTGGCAGCTCATCCGCTCACGGGGCCTGAAGGCACACCCACGCACGGGGCCTGGTGGCCCACGCACCTTCTATATTTTTCTTTTTTAAATTTTTACCAGGTCCTTCCATATGGGAGACGGGTGCCCAACCACCCGAGCCACATCCGTCCCCCTGCTATCTCTCTTAAGGTTGACCAAAGATACCCAAAGTTACCGTCTTTTCCCATATAGGATGGTCATATAATAAATCAGGCCTAGTATATCACCAGCATTCCAAAAACCAGAACTAGGGAGAAAAACTAGGTCTGGGGACTCATGCACGGTTTCTAATATGGTGAATGTTTAGCCTGCCCTGATTATCACACAATCAGGTCAGTGAGAATATTC
>JAKSZT010000049.1:266959-302970 GCA_026826555.1 Tolypeutes matacus | reverse complement strand
GTGCTTGTGTGTGTACGTGTGTGTGTGCACGTGTGTGAGTGTGCATGTCTGTGTGTGTGTGTGCGTGTGTGTGTGTTTGGGGCAGGCCATGTGCAGGGGAGCCGCTCCTCGCACTCTGCGCCTCGACGCTGCTCGCAATCGCCAGCCTCGGCCCCGGCGAGCACAGCCCAGGCCCCGCCGTCCTGGGCTCCGCCCGCAGGCCTTCCGGAGGGCACCGTAGCCTCGAGCTGGGAGCTGGGGAACCCAAACTGGCTTCCTTGCCACCCCTGCTCTCCTGTACTTCACCGTGAGTTAACTTTTTCTAAAACAAAAGCATAGCAAAATATAAAAATCCCTTTACTCCTCCCTAATTTCAGTCCAATAAAGCAGGATCATGCCATATTGAATTAACCTTAGTCCTGGGAATCCAGAACGTGCTTCCATCATGTGAGGCTTTTCTCATTCTGTGAGTAGAGCTCCCTCAAAAGAGAGGATGTGGGAGAGAAACATGAAACCCCGCCACTGGGTCTGGTTGGTTCCAGACAGTGCTGACAACCCTAACTGTGACAGCGGCTCCACGGGAAAACCAGTGCCGAGCCCGTGGAGGGTGAGTCTTTGGGGCATCAAGAATCAAATATGCCTTAAATTTCCACTTCACAGAATGTGTTTCCTGAACACATTGAGGCACTGGAAGGAATAACAAAAATTATTTTGAAAATTATATGTATTTGTGTTCTAGGGTCAGATTTTTTCCTTCTGTTCTTTCTCATGAAATATTTTTGATGTAAGATAATGTTTGACTTTTAAATATCTTAGAAACTTATTACTTGCAGATGAGGGCCAAGGCAATCTTTGTCTTCCTGTTAATATGCCTGTTAACTCATATTTTATTCTCTTTCTCTCTTATTTGTTCAAAAATTGTAAACCCTGTGCCTGTCCATGTCCTTGAATCAAAAAAATTCTGGATATAGAGTGATTATGCAACATTTATTCTAAAATCAAAAGCTAAATAAGACATCCTATGGCTTTTGTTTAGTTAAAAACAACTTACTGAATCACATTACTGATTAGGAATTTCAAAGTACGAAAAGCCAACATCCTGTGTTGGGATCGTAATTTCCAATTTAAATAGGAAAACTTTGTATCTGTAGCACTGAAGCATAATTTCCCTCAACCTTACAACATCCTCTCTTCCCTCACCAGAGGCTCCTGCTGCTTCCGTAGTCACCATCCCATCTCCTCCTGGCCGAGTTTGCTTGCTTCTCTTTCCCAGAAACCTTGTCCTTCTTAACCCCACTCTACAATTTGAGACTATTGGTCAATTCCTGAAACTTTCACATCTCACAGCTTCCCCCAAAACATTCCCTCCTGGTTCTCTCTCTACCCTTCGGCCTGTCTCTTCTTAGAAGTTTCCATGGATTTCTCTTATGTTCTGCATTCTACCAGCAGATGCTCTTCATCTCAGCCAGCAAGTTTTCTCCCCTTGGGAGATTTCTTGCATGGTGCCCCCATCAGTCCTGGCACCCAAGCTCTACTTTGCCACTTTCTAGACCCAAAGAGCTCCCCAGGCATGTCTACCTGGATATCCCACAGCCTCCCCAGCCCTAAGTTTAAGACTCTGTTTCAACTGCCCCCCAAAATGCACTGCTTCTCTGGAATTCCCCATCCACCCAGTTCCCCAGGCCAGAGAGCTTTCTCTACCACCCACCCAGTTCCTCAACACCACCTCCAAAACCACTGACTTATCATTACATTTTATGCATCTGCCCTTTAGATCCTGTAGGAAGTAAAAAGTGGAGTTACAAACCAAAAATGCCAAGTACTGGCATTTAAATTTACCCATGTCATCACTTCCACCAGAGAGCCTTATTTCTTCATGCAGCTTTGGTGTATTGTCCAGTGTCTTTTCCTTTCAACTTGCAGAACTATCTTCAGCATCTCCTGTAGGACCTGTCTAGTGGTAACAAACTCAGCTTCCATTTATCTGGGAATGTTTTCATCTCCTTCTCACTTTTGAAAGACAGTTTTGCCATGTGTAGAGTTCTTTGGTGGCAATGTTTTACTTTCAGCACTTTAAACATGTATTCCCACTGCCTTCAGTATTTAATCTCATTGAGGTTCCCTTGTATGTGACATGTTGCTTCTCTCTTGTGGATTTCAGAATTCTCTTTTTTATCTTTGGCATTCAGCTGTTTGATTGTAATTTGTCACAGTGTAGATCTGTTTGGGTCCTGTTTGGAGTTCTTTGAGTATCTTAAATGGGTATGTTCATGTCTTTCATTAAATTTGGGGAGTTTTCAGCCATTATTTCTTTGAATATTCTCTCTGCCTCTTTCTTACTTTCTTCTCCCTTGGGGACTCCAAAATGCAAATGTGTGCTTGATGGTGTCCTCAGGCTCCATTCACTTTTCTTCATTTTTTCCCCCTGCTTCTCAGACTCAATGATTTTAATTCTCTTATCCTCAAGTTCACTGATTTCTTTATTCTGTCAGCTCCAATCTGTCTTTGAACTCATCTAGGGAATTTTAAATTTCGGTTACTAAGATCTTCAGTTCTATTTGGTTTCCTTTATAAATTTTCATCTCTCTATTGATATTCCCTTTGTACTCATCTTTCATTTTCCTGATTTTCTTTAGTTCTTTTTCCATGTTTTCCTTTAGCTCTTTGAACATATTTAGGATCATTTTTTAAAAGTCTTTGTTCCAGCTCTGATCCTCCGCATTGATGGTTTCTGATGCTTTGTCTCCTTTGCCTGGCACATTGTTTCCTGTTTCTTTGTGTGTTTTGTAACCTTTAATTGGATCCTGAACATTTTGCTGTTGTAGTGTGTTATCTTGCATCCAGCTAGTGTTATGGAAGAGCTTTCCTTGAATGCCAGGAACTTTTAAAAAGGGAAAAAGGAAAACACTTTTATACCTTGCCTCATCTTTGCAGATTGACCTATATGCATGATCTTTCAGCACGTGCATCTTGTCCTGGGTACGTGTGGAGGGCCTTAAGAGATACGAATGTCCCCTCTTCTCCAGGAAACAGTTTCCTTAAGGTCCAGGCTCTGCACTGTCTGTCCTGCACCCCAGGCAGCCACTTGACTGCTCTCCCTCAGTGTTCTGTAGGAGAGCTCAGCGAACTGCCTTCTACACACAGGGCAGGTTCTGAGATGGCAAGTCCCTTGGGCCACCACCAGCCAGATTTGGCCAGACACACTAGCTCCCAGGATGTACACAGAGGTTACTCTGCTCCCTCCAGAACTTGGACCAAAGAACTGTCCTGGGAGATGGGCCAGCTCCACCTCCAGCCAGGGAGGCGGGGTGGGGTGGGGGAAGTAGAGTATCACGAGGTCCCAGCACTTCTAAGTTGCTTTTACCTTGATTTGACACTTGTCCTGTTACTGCAGTCCTTGAACTGTTTTCTGGAGCTTTGAGAAAGGTGTTTCGCCAGTTCTTGCTGGTAGTTCAAAGCTTCTGTGGGGGGCAGAGCCCAGAAGTGTCCCACTCTGCCATCTTGATTGGGGCAGGACTGACAGATTGGTTTTTATGGAATTCTGAGGTTGTTCTCAAAGAAGGTTCCTATGGCAATACGTCCTTCAGGTTGTTGTGATTTACAGTTTCATAAATGCACAAGGCCTCAATCAGCGACTTTACATGACATCCAATGACCTGACTTAACTGAGCACGGAAGGTGCCAGTGCTTAGTGCTGAGATGTGGCCGAGAAGTGTGGCACAGCCTGTGCGATGGCCCCCAGCAGTGTGGGAAGACAGCTGGAAGGCGTCCAGCTGTGGACCAGCAAGGGGCGTGTGTCTCCATTCTGGGAATATGGCTCGCTGTGTGACGTGTCATCACAACGAACACTTCCCAGGGCATGCATCTCACATATTTGAGGTACCCAGTTATAAGTTGGGCTACCCTAGAAATTGGTTTACATACAGCCTGATGAATGCACAAAGGGTCTGCTTTACAGCCAGGAGGTGTGGCAGACAGAGGGGAGTGTCAGGGCCAAGTGCCTGGGCCCCTGCCTGGGGTCCCCGAGATGACACGGGCTCAGGGGCCTCCCTCCACCCCCCTTTCCAGGCGGGCTTCCCCCAGGGTCAGCAGCTGAGGGTCAAGCAGCGTCTCCCCGAGTTCTGGGAAACAAGGCGGAGCAGTCCAGTTGCTGCCTGCAGGATGACCGCTCAAAGTCCTTGGAAAAGAGCTTGCGTCTTACCTTCAGCGACCACCGAAGTTGATGCAGCATTGCTTCCAAACCGTGTTCTTTCTTAGTTGTTTCCAAGTGTATGGGTTCTTTATTTAACTTAGTAACATGGTTAGGAAATGTTTTCCGAGGAAATAAAATGTGCACGTGCTGCCTCGCAGCCTGGGCTGAAGAGCTGACTTGCTGCCACGGCTGTTTCCACAGAACTGTACAAGCACCGCGTGCGTGCACATCTCCTGCCTGGTGGGACGACTGGACGGCGGGGAGAGCGCCGTCCTGAAGGTGCGGTCGAGACTGTGGGCCCGAACCTTCCTCCAGGTGAGAAAGCACCCCCCACGGGCCTCTGCTCAGGCGCGGGGAGCCGCTCTCCCTCAAGGACTCGTCTGCTCACCTGTCCCAGGTGATGGTTACATGACCGAGTGCCTAGACGTGCAGACAGTCGCTGGCTCAAACACACCCCTTCAGCTCAGCACCCAGCACCTGCCCGCTAATCAGACCCGGGACGGGAGGGAGTGGGCCCCGGGCTCGGTGTTGCCGCGAGGGATGCAGTATGGCAGACCCTCCCTGACGTCCCAGACGCCAAGCAGCGCCTGCACCGCCAGGGGCAGCTCCAGGTTGTGCTCATTTTAATGTTCAAATGTCTCTTTTATAATAAGAAAACAAAAATTCCCCTCTATAAGGAACTACTCTTTTGATTCATTTGATTTTGAATCAAATGGTAAAATCCTATAAATACAGAATTCTGTATCTCTAGATTTTCATGTCTTCTATGACTTAATACACTTCCATAGTCTCAATAAACTTGTTTAATTTTGTTTCTAAAGTAAACGGGAGGGAAATTAAAGTTCTTTCCCTCTTTTAAAATGTCGTGCAGCCCTTGTTAGCCTAAGGCAGTGCATTTTGGGCTAGATTATCTTCTCTGAGGTCTGTCCTGTGCATTGCGAGGCACTCAGCAGCACCCCTGGCCTGTACCCTCCAGAAGCCAGAGGGGTTCAAGGAGGAACCTAGGGAGAAGCCCTCTAGGCAGAGCTCTCCAGAGGAGCCAGAGGTGCAAAGGCCCAGGGGCCATGTTCGAGGAACCAGCAGAAGTGCCATGTGTCCACTGCCCCAGACGAGGCAGAGAAATGCCAGAGAGCAACATGCCTGGGTGGACCTAGGATTTATTCTAAGTGCCGTGGGATGCCGTGAGAGAAATTAATGTAGCAAGGGAGATGATCAGAATTCTACATTTATGAGCAAGAGTGAGGATGGATAAGCAAACTGAGGCATAGCCTAACAAGGGAATGCTACACAGAAAACCTGAATGAATGACACACAGCTTAATATGGATGAATCACGGGAAGATAATGTTGAGCTTAAAAGCCAAGTCAAGTACGAGTCAAAAGTCCAAAAACAGGCAACAGTAAACAGTTTTTGAAAAAAACTTCAGAGAAAAGGAATGAGAGCTCCCAATTCAGGAGATAGCAGCCCCTGGGGTGGAAGCACTGAAGAAGGACCCGGCAGCTCTCCGTTACAGTTGAAGTCCGTGTTGGTGTGCAGAAGCTCACCGTGGTTTGCTACCTACCCCTACGTGTTATAAATAGTGATTCGCTTCCTCAATATGTAATTAACCAGCTTTCAAAAGGCTGAGATGGAAGCACCAGGTTTGGAAGTCACTGCAGTAGTCCAAGGGAGAAATGATGGATTAAACTGAGTGGAAGTATATTCAGGATTCATTTTGGAGGAAAATCCAACAGTGTTGATAAATGAGTTGTGAGAGGGTGAGGGAAAGGACGAATCAGAGATGGCCCCAGATTGGGGGACCACTTGGGAAGAAGAGTTCAAAGAGCGGGAGCCAAGAGCTCTGCATGGGAGACTGCATTAGCTACCCCTGCTGCCTAACAAACGTCCCTACAGCAGCCAGCATCTGTGGGCTCACTCCGGGGCCCAGCCGCTGGCTGCGGCTCAGCTCGATGGCTCTGGGCTGCAGCTGAGGTGTCGGGGGCTCGCTGGGGCTGACAAGGTGGCCCGCACGCGGCACGGCTGGTGCCAGCTGCCTCAGTGTCGTCCGTGCATGGACGCTGGCTCCCCCGGGGTAGTGGACATAATCAGTGACCTCACATTCCCATCAGCAAAGCCCCACCCCTTTCACTGTATCTCTTTCGTCAAGACTTCCTAACCTGTATGTGAAATATGAAAAAGAAGCAGGCACATACTCCAAAGAGGCTTTGGAAGAATATTCTACAGATGAAAGTATGACTTATCTTCTGGATATGCTGCACAGATCTTTGTATAATTTACTTAATAGCATGTCCATTCCCTTGCCTTCTAGGAAAAAGGTTAAAGAAACATACATCGTAATGTCAGCTGGTTTTCTGCAGGATCTTTCATAAAATTTGCATCTGGAAATGAGAGTGGAACAGAGGGAAAGCATAAAAAATAAATTTTATGAATCAAAGAAAAGGCTTAGATAAGTCAAAGAATCCAATTATTAACCTCCTAATGATAATTGCTTAGTCTTTTATCATTTAATTATTTTGTTGGCATGCATTTATTAGCTCTACAGTTTCTTCAAAGACTGAACAACAACAAAGATTATCTCATTCTAACACCTTAAAAGGCCACAAATTTGAAAGATGTGATTGGCCTTTTCAAATTACGTTCCACTTCTCGGAAGCCCCATAGGCCTCCCTAGAGGTCTGATTTTCCAAGCTGCACTCCAAGGATGATGAGCCGCTTGCCGTCCATCAGCTTGCTCCGTGCTCCGCTTCCGGCCGCGGCTGCTTACCTGGGCGCTGGGTGGAGGAGAGGAGAGAACACGACAGCCACGCCCTCCTGCTCCGAGGAGCACCGCACCTGGAGGGAGGGGTGACGCTGCCCCAGCATCACGCCCAGCAGTCAAGAAAATGGCTACTGGGGCTTCGGTTCGGGAAACCCCACCATGGTGTCGGCCAGGAAGAGCCAGCGTGTCTGGATGAAGTCGACAGTGTTCCAGGGACTTTCTGGGTCAGACACCCTCGGCCCCGTTCTGCATCCTTCCAGGGGCGCAGGGAGGGAGGCCCACGGCGTGGCGTTTACAAAACCGTCTCCCCATTCTCCACACTCCCACAGTTTCTGCGTATTTCAGATGCAGCAGCCAAGTGCCAAAAAGGCATGATGTTCTGCAGACGCTCCTGAACGTTATACTGTATGACAAGGTCTTCAAATCTCAACTCACAGCCCAGAAGAAGGCGGCCTTTTCTGCCTCCCTCACCCAGGCTAGCCAGTGTCCAGTTCCAGTGCACGTTCTCCTGCACCATCCCTGCCCTTTCTGGTCTAGCTGGCCAGGGAAGGGTCCAGTTCCGTAACTGAGAGAATTAAACCTTTCATAAGGTGCTATCAGATGGGCGGGGTGGGCAGTGGGGGGGGTCATCTAAAGGCCAAACCACAGGCACGTTCACGCACCGTCCACTCGTGGGTCCTGTCGACCGCATCCACCAAGCCACCTGCGCGCGGTGTGGCTACAAGCATATGCCTTCCGTTTATGTCTCATCTGGTTGGGGAGGAAATAAAAAGTTAAACAACAATATGAAACTTGCAAACAAGCAAAGCACAGTGGTCTGGGAGCCTCTGGAGACAAGAAATGAGCTTGCTGAGGGTCCCACCTGCAGCCCCCAGGAGGGGAGGTGGAGGGGAGAGAAACTTGTCTCCCAGGGCCTACAGTCTGCAGTTCAAAGCCCACCTATTAAACTTTTAGGGAACTGTTACATTCTTAAATGCACAGTCAGGTGAGGAGAGTTTCCATCCAAAGCTGATGGAGAGATGGAGTTCATGTGTGATTTGTTTACCAAAGATAGGACGTCAAAAGCAGGACGTCACCTTCCCAGTCCCCTCAGGACTGGGGGAAGAGCTATGGACTAGAGTGGACTCAGTGGTATTCTGTTGTAGACATATTGTGATTCAAGCAATGGAAGAAGTTATAACAGTGAGGTGGAGCCGGTGGCCACTGGATGCTTTCAGGGCAGGGAGTGGAAGGGCAGTTGAAAACAGATACATTATTTTCTATCAGTTATTTTATTGAACGTGGAGACTAAGGAAACTTCTTTGGGGTTTGGGAGAATGGACACACATTTGGGCAGGAACTTTGTGATCCTTATGTAGGGAATCACATGACCAGGATTTGCCATTTTCCCCTGGGTCTGCCGGTGAGAGTGAAACCAAGTACACACCAGATTTCCTGAGCAAAGAGTTCCAAGTTTCATAAAAACATTTCTCTCTCACACACACAAATCTAGCTTTCACCTAATAAGGAAACGCCAGGAGTCAAGAGAACATCAGAGGAATAACAATGAAAAGAGAATTCTTCTAAATGAGTAGAATTGCACATCCTGGAGTGTAGGGCTAGAGAAAGAAAAGGCCAAAGATACAGTGACTCCACGTGCATCAAAGTCCTTCCCTGCTTGTCTTGATCATGTAGAGGAGACGGAGTTTGCTGAAAGGGAGGAAAAGTCACATAGGAGAACATGGACAGTGAAGAGGCCTAAGCAAAGCGGCTGCAGTGCAGCCTGTGGCTGGGCCTCAGGGACCCAACACGGGAGTGGATATTGTTTTGCTGGTAAATGCTTTTAAAACCTGCTGACACCAGCATTTGCCAGCCTCTGTGTGGCAGTTTCAAGTCGCCAACATGACATCTCTGAACACGGAGTTAGGTAGCAGCCAACGGAATGTAGTTTTCTTTCCCCTTAGAGATACAATAGACATAACAATATCAAGAGCTTAGATCCTAGTGGAGTGTAAAACAGTGAGTAGGAAGTACTAAGCTCCGAGCATTATTTTCTAAGCACGTCATTTACCTTTAAGACTATGTAAGCTAATTCTCCGTCATGGCTGTTTGCCAACCAGCACTCAGAATTGCCGCCGTGGCCGGCCTGGCAGAGCTCATCCTGGTGAGAAGTAGACGAGGAAAGCCCCAGGAGCCGAGGGTCTGGCACCGCTTTCCAGGAGCCGCTCTTCAATATTTTGCCTTTGACGTCAATCAACAGTTTATATAAGAACCAATCAAATAAAGGGGAACTTTTGCTGAAAAGTTCTATCAAAACATGGAAGGCTCTAGGTCAGTGGCTCTTACCCCATGATGGTTTTTCCTCCAGGAACACTTAGCTGTCGCATCTGGAGAGAGGGATAAGCTGCTGGCATTAGAGGGCAGCACCCAGGGATGCCGCTTGACACCTGGTGTGGCCGTTTGAGATTATTTATGAACTCCAAAAAGAGAGATTATGTTGTAAACTGGTCTGTTCCTCTGGGCCTGATACCCTTTGATTGTATTAGATTCAGCTGAGATACCTCTGATTAAATTATGTTAAGATTAGGGCTTTGATTTGGCCATGTCAGTAGGGCGACTCTATATATACAGACACTCACTCAAGGAGAACACAGAAGAAGATACACAGAGGAATAGAGACAGCTCCATAGACACAGAGGAGGAGAGGACTTTGATCCTGTGGCCCCAGGAAGAGAGATGAACCATTTGCCCGAGAGTCTACAGCCGACCTTTGTGAAGAGAACAGAGCAGCTGAGCCCAGAAAGAAATGAGCCCCAGGGAGACAGACGAGCCTTATGCCAGCCTACAGCTGAGACAGGAAGAAGCGGGGACCACGGAGCCTAAAGAGGAAAGGGGAGGCTGAACCCTCCTAGACATTGCCCGCCATCTTGCTTCAACATGTGGTAACAGATTTTGGTGAGAAAGTATCTCTCATGGTACTTTGAGTTGGACTCTTTAGGTCCTTGTGACTGTCAACTCTACCCCAACTAAATACCCTTTATAAAAGGCAACAGGTTTCTGGTACTTTGCATCAGCACCCCTTTGGTTGACCAATACACCCTGCAATACACAAGGCAGCCCCCAACTCAGAGAATCACCAGTCCAACATGCCAGGAGAGCCACAGGAGAGCCCTGCTTAGGGATTCTGAATTGGGTCAAGGGTGGCACATCTGTCTCCTTCCACCAGACAACAAGTGCCTGTCATCTACTATGTCCCCTTGTCCTACGCCAGCAGTAACCACATTAATTCTTGGGCTTATTCTTTTAGGACCCTGATTTTCTATTTATATTTTTACCATAGTGTACACACGTTTTTTTATTAATAAGACAAATTATCTTCAGAAATAAGAGGATGAGTGGTTGGTTGGATGGGTGGGTAGGTGGATGGATGGAACGAAAAACCTAAGTAAAAGAAAAAGGAAAAAGGAAGAAAGAAGGAAGGAGGAAATTTTGTTTAGAAATTGGAAACAATTGGGGGTGCCAGAATAACTTTTAGAAGCTTTACACAGAATCCACGTAAATAAAATGCTTTTCTTCCAGAGGAAGAACGACCCGTACGCTCTGGCATCCCTGGTTTCCTTTGAAGTCCGGACCATGCCGTACGCAGAGCAGCCGGCAGAGCTCCCCAAAGGAAGCGCCGCAGTGAGTACAGCGCGGAGCGGGCGGCAGAGGCTTGGAGGGCCTCATCGTCTCCTCACCCCGCCGTCCCTGGGAATCCCCGGTGCCTTTTGATGCAATTCTGAAACTCTCAGTATAAATTCTTCCCCCGAATTACAATACTGTTACTTTTTAATCAAGCCATTTTGTTTCAGAGACCTTACAATGAGGTCATCTTGGAGTCTTTTCACTTAAAGAGGGTATTGTGGGGGGAGGCTCGTCCCTCGAGAAAGTCGGCCTCGGCCTTGGCCCAGCTACTGACCTGGGCAAAGAACTGTAGTTTTGACCTGAAAAGAGGAAGGTGTACTGTGGGCCTCGTTTGAATGAAGTGTCAATTTTTAAAACTAAGGTGATTAAATACTCCCGACACCCACAGACCTGTCACAGTTGAGCCTCAGCCACTCTGGGCAGCCTGGCACCTCCAGGCAGTTACCGGAACATTCCTGCTAGGGTTCTGTGGGAAGTGGCCACAGTCAGAGCTTGGGGAAACAATTCCGAGAGGCAGCCCCTGCTCGAACCCCTGGCCCCCTGGTCCTTGTTGCTCAAGGGGAGCCCTTACCTGGAGATTCCTGGAGTGTAGACTCAGCCCTGGCCCAGAGCTGCAGAGCCAGAATCCGCATTTTAACAAAGTTCTCAGGTGACACACACCGCAGGACAGTGTGGGAAGCTCTGCTTCAGAAGGCACACGAGTTAATTCATTGTGAGCTCTTAGCCTAGGTCTCCAAAGTTATTTTCCAGTGTAACCTACTTTTCATGATTTAAATTAAATTAATCCCTTGGTTAGTGATCCTCAACCCTGAGCTTGCATCAGAAGCATCCTTGCTGTGACTTGAACATGCCTACCAAGGCCGCCTTCCCAAATACTGGGAGGGAGAGGGTCTGGGCGGGGCCCTGGCACTGCCCCTAAAGGTTCTGCAAGGAGCAAGATAACCCTCAGTGAACAGTGGTGCACTTCCAGAAATGCCTTACCGGCTCCGGCTCAGTCGAGAAAACCCCAGTCGGGTGGCAACACTTGTACTGTCAAATACTTGAGTAGAGCTTGGTGATGTGCTGCAGCAAGCACCCACGCCTTTCTCCATGTAGAGGCCTCTTTGCTCTTGTGAGATGTCTGCTGTGCTGTGGATTTACGTCCAAGCTAGGAAACAGGCTTTGGGTCTTAGTACAGAGTGTCCCGCCAAAGAGGTTCAAAGGCTTGTAGCGCTCAGGGCGATTCTCGGGGCCCTTTTGTCTTCTCTGGGCATGTGTTCTGTGACGGAAACACGTGCTGCAGTCGGTCCGTCGGCAGTACTGCCTCTCTGCGCTGGCCTCAGGGGACAGCCTGCTGCTGTCAGCTCACCTCCGAATAGCCACAGAGTGCTGGGGCGCACGCTGCCCCCACCCCCCACCCTGTCACTGCGCCAGGATGAAGAGGATTTTCCTGGCCATTTGTGTAAGGGTGTCGGAAACACTTGGGAATGGGGTGCTCCCCTGAGCACCTGGAGCTTAGAGCACTCCCACGGAAAGCCTTCCTGTGGCTTGGCTGGAGAGAACTCTGCTGAGCAGGCACGAGTTTTTAGAGCCATTTCTTCTCAAAGAGCTTGTCATTCTTGCAGAGAGCCCGGCTTCTAAGTAGAATCAGCTGAAAAGCGACTTGCAAACCGTCACAGCTCCAACCACACTCTGTCCCTGGGAAAGCCTCGCGTTCCTTCTTTGGTAATGAGGTGAACTAACACCTGCATGTTCTTCTCGAGGCTCACATGGAAGGACGGGTTGCTGCTGCTCCCGTTTCGACAGGGTCCTCACGCAGCCTCCTGAGCCCGCTCGAGCTTCTGCGTGGAAGGCAGCGGCAGCCGCGCCCGTCTGCAGCAAACCCCTGTGCCTCGCGGCCCTTGCCGTGGGGGTGGGGGAGGCTGAGTCATATATCAGGGGACTCGGATAAGCATATGCTGGCCAATTCAATGTGCAATTTGTACTTTCCACTTACTGCTGGGAACACAGGAAACCCTTCAAACATCTCCATGAGCTCCTTGTAGGTGCCCTTCCTGCTTGTTTCTGCAGAGGGACCAGCTTCATAGCCTGTGATCGCAACCTGCCACAGCCACATGGCCCAGGAAGCTGGAAGGCTCTTGCTGGACATTCACTCATTCCAGCCCTTTTTTTTTTATTCACCTAACAATTTATTGGCCTTTATTTTGTGTTTTTTAACTTAAAAAAATAGGATAGCATCCCATGTTTAACAGGAAACAGCAGGAGGTGACTTGAGATAAGTAGCTGAATCGTGGAGGGGAGGTTGAGAAGCAGCCTTTAGCTATTTCCCATGAATTCCCTATTAGCAAATTTTGGCAAGCTCCAACACATGCACAAAATATTGACTAAAACTGTGTTGTTTCCTCAATGGACTTAGAGCTTGGGAGGAAAAAACATTTATAAGAAACCTTGGAATTTTCCATAGCTCTGTATTTCCTCTCTCCTGAGTCCCTCTAAGTCACCTGCGGACACATGGTCACTACCGTCCCTTTTGGTTCAAAACTTCTGAGACCCTCATCACCAAAACTTGTCAGTCTGCTTCCAGCTACATTTGCTTCTTTCAAACACCACTTCACAGGCTTTTTCTGGGTACGCTAAAATGTTAGAGTAGTGCGTTAACTTCATACATGTCATCAGCTGCCACTCACCAAGGGAAGGAATATAGAAAGAAGGGATCCAGTGCTCGCCTGTATGTAACGTGCAAAGGCTCACTTAGAATAATTATTAGGCTCCAGAATCCAGGGCATAATGATGCTTGGGTGCTCAAAATGCATTTCTCTGCCACATCTGTCCTTCTACTGGGACAAGCAGCACGAGCCATTGCAATCCTGGAATGCTCTGCTTCTCACACACGTGTCAGAAGAATTACAGACATGCTGGTAAGGAACATTAAAAGGCAAAGGATGCGAATATTCTCACTGACCCGATTGTGTGATAATCAGGGCAGGCTAAACATTCGCCATGTTAGAAACCATGCATGAGTCCCCAGACCTAGTTTTTCTCCCGGGGTCTGGTTTTTGGAATGCTGGTGATATACTAGGCCTGATTTGTTATATCACCATCCTATATGGGAAAAGACTCTAACTTTGGGTATCTTTGGTCAACCTTAAGAGATATAGCAGGGGTATGGATGTGGCTCGGGTGGTTGGGTACCCGTCTCCCATATGGAGGGACCTGGGTTCGATCCCCGGGACATCCCGGCAAAAATTTAAAAAAGGAAAATATGGAAGCACGTGGTGAGCCATCAGACCCCATCTGCAGGTGTGCCGCCAGGCCCCACAAGCCACGCAGCAAGATGACGATGTAACAGGAGAGTGACACAAGGGAGAGCCAAGACGAGACTCGCCAAAAAACCAGGAACTAAGATGGCACAGGCAGTAGGACGCCTCTCTCCCATATTGGAGATTCTGAGGATCAAATCCCAGTGAAGACAGGAGGAGAAGGTTGAGAAGAGAGGGCAGGAAACAGACACAGAGAGTTGTCCAGTGAATGGACACAAAACAGCAAAAACGGGAGGGGGGGTATAAATGGTTAAAAGTAAATAAATTAATAAATAAATCCTTAAAAAAATGTATAGGGGAGGAAGATACGGACTATAGTTAGTAGTGATACTTTGACGATGCTCTTTCATGATTTGCTAATAAATGTCTCACAACAATGCAGGGTGTTTGTGGGGGGTGATGTGTGGGAGCCCTGTGTGATGTTAGGCATGTTTGTTTTGTGAGTTCACAATGTTTACTGAACACTTATAGCTTATGTATGTTCATGTATGAATGACATACTTCAATAAATTTTTCAAAAATAAAGCAAAGGAAGCGTAGCCACAAGCAGAGCCAAGCCGGTGTTTTCCTCGCTGAGCAAATCAAGTAGGTCACACCAGGTTCCCAGCAGCGCTGTGCCACGGGTTGACCAACTGCCTCTCTGTGGCTCTGCTGCTCAGCTCAGATAGGAATGGTGCTTGGGGCTGGATGACCAGTGAGTTAAGTCCTTGGTACCTTGGCTGCACAGAGACAGTGGGCCGAGATGGAAGGAGCAGGAACAAGCAGGCCCAGCTGGGAAAAGGCTGGGCAGGCCTCCATCCAGTCTGGTTAAGAAGCAACGCCAGGCGATGGTCAGGCAAGTCTCGAGTCCCCACTGTGGTCATGAGTCTCCCTGGCTCCGGTGGGGCCAGATCCGTGGCCTGAGGTTCTCAGGCACGTGCCAGGATTGGAACCCTGATCCTGATCCCTCTGACCAGCACCAGCAAATCGGAGTGCTGGGGCACGCTTAGCTGAGAAAATGCCCACTACTCAGAAAACCAGACGTGCCTGCCTCGGCGCCCAGCATTTGGGTCCGAGAATATTTTTCTTTGTTTTTTAAGCAGCATGGCGAGGTCCTCCGTGGTTTTGTTTGGGGTCTGTAACTCCTTTGCTGTCTGGGCTGCTGGAGGCACCAGCGTGGGACAGTAGGCGTTGCTCCTTCTTTTTGCTGAGGGGCGCTGGGTTTGAGCTCCTACTAGGAAGCTCTCCTTCTCCTCCAGGTCCCTTGCAGTAGTGGGGAATGAAATGGGTTCCCATCCCCTGCCGTTCGCTTTAACTGGGCATCAGAAAATTGGGTTTAGGATCGAAGGCAGCTCTAACCGTCAGGACAGTTAACCCTTCACTTAGCTCGCTGCAGTGACTTCCCTAAAACCTAGAAGGGCACGAGCTTCGGCAGAGCCCAGAGCCTAGGGACAAAGACGGGCTGCGCGACACGGGGGAGTGGCTGGCTGTGTGGATCCTTTCCAGTCGCTGTGTGGCCGGCACTCACCAGCTGTGGGCCCTCGGGGCCCAGGGGCCTCCTCTTGCACGTCGCCCTGCACTGAGGCCCGTGCAGCGCGTGGGAGCAGACCTGGCCTTCGGGGCGTCTGCGCTCGGCCTCTCGCCGTGAAGGCCGGTCCTTTCCGGGAGCTCCTCCGGGGCCTGGACTCCACGTCAGGGCTCCTGTGCTGGCTCTGAGCAGCCTCCCCGCGTTCTGGCAGACTCGAGGATGTGCTCGTGGATGAGCCTCTGTTCCAGGTTCTAGGGCGACTCAGGTCTCCCTGATGCTCAGACTTTCCAGAGCCACCCCAGTGCCATTTGGGGAATTACTGCTTTATTTCACCAAATAATTCTCACTCTGGTGCTCACTCGCTGTCTCTCCCGTTTCAGATCAAGACGTCAGTCCTTTGGGCAAGCCCCAACGTCTCCTTCTCGGTCCCGCTATGGGTGGTGGTACTGGCGATCCCTCTCGGGCTCTTGGTGCTGGCCGTTCTGACCTTAGCTTTATGGAAGGTGAGTCTCTGTGCTCTCTTGTTATTTCTCTGTGCAGAGGCTGTTGAGGGGCCTTAGAAAGATATCGCTGGAGGTTTAAAAAGACGACGCTAGACGTGCTATCTGAGGGTTTCTAACAGTTAGGGAGACGTAGAGGAAACTGCGTCTTAGTTTGCGTTGGCGAGCAGCGTGCTTGTGTGGCTGGCACTTAGGAAGCCTGCAGGGGCTCAGTGTGCCCTCAGCCTCACATCTCGCTAAGTAGTGCAGAGAGGCTTTAGTAGCTGAGACCTGCGACGCCCTTTCCTGTGTCCCTGGAATGGTGCTGTTATCATGAAGACTTATTTCTCTTATTTAATTAGCCAGGGTCTCAAGCTTTTGGCTGACATGCTGCTCAGTCCACTGAGGTTTTCCTTTGTAAGAACTACATAGTGACAGCTAATGTAGGTCGATTCTGACTTTCTGCTTGGATTATCAATTAGGTCAAACAGATCATACATGTTATAGTATATAGATTTTACATACTGTTTTTAATCTTGCCTATTAGTCTGTCTCTGTTAGGAAGCCTTAACTTTTGCTTTGATGTGATTTATTGAGGTTTATTCTGGAAGTCTCTAATAGGAATTAATTCCTGGCCTAGCAACCTTATAGTATTGCCACTTTTCACGGTTTTACATTCCAAATTAGAAACAATGTCATAATTATATGACTATAACAGTATTAACCCAGTCCCATCTTGGTTAACTGCCATTGGTGAACTTCCCTAAAGACACAGTGCATTTCATTTGAAAACAACATGCAGCGTGTGTGAAAGACCTGTAGACCTGTGAGGAAACCTCCTTGTGTGAGCTGATGGTTTTCCTGAGCACTATCAGCTGTTCTGGGTCTCCCAGAGACCAAGGAGGCTATTTCACACTTTAGAAATGGACTTTTATGTTGTCTGTTATATATGGAAACCGTATCTCCAAAAACTATATGATACAATATGTGCCAATTGACAGAATATTCCACTAACTCTGCAGAAGGAAGACCAATCTATAGTTATAAGGCAAACCCAGTGAATTGGGCTTCCGATATAAGATACAATCCATAAGAATGGAGCATCCTGGTTTCCAGGAAAAGATGTATTCTCTTGGACTAAATAAATACTAACTTGAAATTCAGTAGGGTGAAGATTCTAGAGTCACTTCTTCCCTGAGTTGTTGGTAAATCTGGAAAGTCACTGAGACTTCTCTGTCCTCCTGGTTCTGGGGTTAAAATGAACAGCAAATCTAGCTTTCCTCTACATACCATCTGTTCCGTCAGACACAGAGGGCCACGAGACTGTCCCCTCTCTTCTCTCCGATCCATTCCTAGCCACCCGCGGTGCCCTTTAGGGGGAATTTCCCTTCCCCTGCCAGCAGGTAGCACGCTCCTGCCTCCGGAAACACACAGGAAGCCAAGAAGGGAGCCTGGGGTGGCGGTGCTGAGTGCCCAGGAAATGTCCGAGGTCCCCAGAGAATCTGTCAAAGCAGACACCACCGCTGCGGGGTGGGAGGGAGGGCAGAAGCCTGGCCACGGGCCCACCCACCCGTGGGGGGTCAGGTTCCTCCACAGGTATAGGGCAGCTCACTCCCACCTCCTGACCAGAAGACCCGGGCGCAACATGTTCCTTAGAAAACGCACCCCGTTACCTGGCACTCCAGAGCGAGAGCTTCACGAGAGGGGCTCCAGAACGACTCTTTTTTGTGGCCTGGGTTTCTTTTCTGCAGTGCGGATTCTTTGACAGAGCGAGACCCCCTCAAGATGACAGGGCTGACAAGGAGCAGCTGACGGGCGGCAAAACCCCTGATGCCTAAGAGGGACTCAGAGCCCGAAAGCCCAAGCCTGCTCCTGCTAAAGCAAAGGCTCCCCGGTATGTGCAGTGACCTAGCAACGGGAGACCCCGGAGCGGCCCCTCACGCACGCAGCAGCATTGGGAGCAGCCCCCTGCCGGCAAGGACACAGCCTCCACCCCCACCGCAGCGGCCACCACCCGCTGAGGGAGGCTCTTCCTTCAGTCGTGGTGTTTGGTGGACACTAGACGTGCAGGGGCACTTAGGCTGCTTTTCAGATAAGCGCGGCTCGCGCTGCAAAGACGATGGGTCTGAATCTCTCTGGATTTGGAAGCTGGGCTGGGATCAGTGCAGTAGCCACACCTCCCGACAGCAGAGAAGCATTTCTTAGGGCAGATGCCTCCAGGAGGCAGGCGGTGTCTGCTGGTGTTGTGAAAGCACGCTGGGGCCACAGAGGCGACCTGTGCGGGAGGAGGGCGGCTTCTTTATTTATTTCCATTTCTCTCACTGGAGAACTTGGTCATCTAGAGGATTTGGGAATTAAGATCGTTCAGCTAGTTTCTTCAAATCACTGACTTACTTTCCTTCCAAGATTGCCATTTTGTGCAGATCACTTATCTAATAGAAGCTTCTTCAGAACTTAGCTGGTATTAAGGAAAAGCAAACTGGTGTTGGAAGTCAGCTTCATCTAATACCATGTCTTCATCTACCTGAAATTATTTTTAGTCACACTATTCAGGGACTCATATCAGCTTAATTTAGCTTTGTAAAATGCTACGTTTCTATTTCCTTTTATTTAAAAAATAAATCTTTCTAATAGCTTAGTTAATTCATGAATTTCAAGATACTCTTCACCCTTTATGGTGTTTAAAAGTAATGTTAAAATTTTGAGAGTGCATTAATTTAGAAAGTAATTAAAATATAGGTAAACACATTATTTTAATATCTATATGAAGCAACACCAATATTTAGTTGAGATTAAACACTATTTTACCTGTGGTACCTCATACTTACATTTATACACCTGGAGAAAATTTAGAAAATATGTTGAACATAAATAGGAAGGAAATATAAACTTACACAGATGTGAGATGAACCTAGAAATGAGATTCTTAAGGATTTTATTTAAAATTACTTATTCCAACTTTACTACTCATTTTTACTGCTAATCTTTATATCATTTTGAAGACTAATTTTTTATTTAAGCTATTTTCTCATCATCTTGAATTTAACCACCACAAAATTATAATTTTTAAAACTCTTGTGAATAAATCTATAATCATGTGTAATATTATCATTTTGAAGTAAAATTGGCCAGCTAAATTCATATAGCCTACACAACGCTGTATCCTTTTTATAACAGTGAAAAATCACCATGAAGAAACAGTCGTGTGCAATATTTTGCAGACCTTGGATCCGAGGCGTGTTTGCGCTGGCATCAGTCACTCTTTAAAGTCAAGTCCTGAATTTTAAGGCTGACCGAAGTCCTAAGGCCATGCAGCAGTTGGGAAACGAGGGACCGACTGCACTGTTGAAAGATGAGCCCAGGGGGCCGCGCGTGTTCTTCCCGCCCTGGTGGCCTCCAGCCGTGGAGAGCGGACGTGATGGCGGGGTGGGGCTCGCCAGTGGGGCCCCCACGGGGTGACGCCTCTGGGAGGCTGGGCTTCCGGGCCATTGGCCAGCGCGAGCTCTGGAACTCCCCGAGCTGGTGGGCAGCTGGGCCTTCCCGAGGGCGGGGGCGCTGGCAGTGTGGAGGGACGGGTGCAGGCTTCTCGCCAACTCGTGCCCTGTCCCCCCGGGACCGCTCCGCGCCCTTCGGGGAGTGCCACACTGCCCAGGGGCCGCTCGGGTGGGGGAGGGAGAAAGCTGAAGTCAGGGGAGCCCCGGGGCGCTTCTGGGCGCCCCCTCCACCTCCGCCAGGGACCCCTCTGACACAGCCCGAGCACGTGCCGCTCGTTAGACCTGCCGTGGGCTCCAGGAGCTCAGGTGAGATCCTCTCTGTACTCCCCCTTCAACTCCTGCAGCTGGTTTTTAAGACGGAAAATGGGCAAATCAGGTTCTATGAACTTGGAGATTTTTATACAGTAAATAAACAATGGGTACTAGTCGCCGCTGAAGCCCCTCTCAGAACTCAAGTCCTTTGCTGTGTTTTGTAAATACATGTATAGACATCGGTGGAGATTTCCATGAACCTATTTACCTGGTCACTAATAAAATTAGAAACTGAGGACTTGATGATACTCGTGGTCTGTCTCACATGCAGCTCCCTGTTCCCACAAGGCCGACAGCGAAGGTTCCTTGATCTTTATTATATAAAACACGTATCATTGGAAGGATTTCAAAGAGCCAAGAAGACGCACTTGGGGTGGTAACAGCGTTCAGACGCTCGCGGAGGCGGCCGGCCCGCGCCCAGGCCGGGGTGAGCCTGGGGGCCGCGCCTCTGCAGGAAGCTGCGGCCTCGCTCAGCGGCTGCCGCTCTGCACTTGCCTTTCGAGTCCCCTGCCGCTCTTGGCGCCTTTGCGAAGCCCCCTTCCGTCTTGGCTGCCCCTTCCCGCGTGTCTCACGGCTGCCGTGCCGCTGGCCTCCCTCCGGGGGAGCAGGGAACTGTCCCGCAGGTGCGTGGCTCCCCCCAGCAGGGCATCGGGGGCACAGCTGGTGCTCACCGAGGCTTCCTGGATGGGTGAGTGTGCACACGAGGGCGCCTCCCCACCCCCCCCACCCCCCCGCTGGAGGTCTGCTCAGGCTGATAATTACCCACTACCTGGGGATGGCTGTTAACAGCTTCCTGCTGTTAAAAAGGTCACTGACTGCAGCGCCTTCAGCACAGGCTTCCTTTTGGTTTTTTCAATGCATTAACTTTGCAAGAATGGGATTGTGTGGTCAAAGTCTATGGCCGTACTTGTGCGCCTTGATTACATGTTGCTACCTAAGGAGGGTAAATCAATTTGCACTCACCTACATGTACCATTTCCTGCACAATTCTATCAGCATTTTCAGATATTTTGGTAAGAAATTGTTTTCAAATATTCCTTTAACTCACATTGCATTAGAATTCAGTAAAGCTAACGCACACCTCTAACTCAGACCGTCACTGTCATGCTCCTTTTACATGTTTGCATGTTTGCCCCTTGGCGGGCCGCCATTCCTGCATCCCAGGGAGGAGACCCGGCGCCTGGCGGAACCGCCAGCCCTGTATCACCCACACTCGGAAACCTGCCTGCAGTTGTGGTGGCCCAGGGGCCCCTGTGCACAGCTGGTGGAGGCCGAAGCAGCCCGGTGCAGACAGACCCCCAGCGGGGGCGGGCTCCCCTCGGGCCCCTGAGTGCTGTGCTCAGCTCTGGCGAGCCCTGCCCTGGCACGCGGGAGGGAGCCCCCCCACGCCCTCCGCGGCGCTGAGACGCTTCTCAGCAAACCCTTGGCCGTCGCTCCTAAGTCTCTTCCAGCCGCTCTGCACACAGACGTGTAACTGCACTTTGTAAACCCCGAGCTGAGACTCGGGTGCCTCGTCTGGGCACGCGGAGGTCGGGGCTGCCCTGGGCGTGTGCCCGCTCTCGGGGCAGGCCTGGGGAGGGGAGGCTTCTGGGGCACGGAAGCCTTCGCCCGGCCTCCAGGTGTGCTGTGCGGCCCTTCCTAGATCTGACGTTCCCAAACACAGCAGGTTCTCTCCTGCAGCTCTCATTTCACTAAAACCTGGTTTCTTTAACACGCGAAGAGCAGAGCGTTGAAACTTTAGACGCATTTGGGGGCTGAGTGAAGCCACAGTCTCTCAGTGACGCTTGAGTCCGCAGCGCGTTCTGAGCACAGGGGCACAAGGTACAACTCTGCTTGCCAGGTTCAACCCTCCCCCAGCCCCAAAATACCATCTGCCGGACACACTGCCTTTCGGAATTGTTGATGAGCAAGTTATTTATGACTGTTGGCCAAAGTCCACGTGGAAATGTACCTTGCCACTGGTGCCTCTTGACAACGAAAGCCCTGCATTTAACTTCGAGGGCAGAAGGATGCTCCAAATATCCCTGGGCCGTTGCTGAGTTGTAGAAATTTCTAAGTCATCATCACAGAGCTGTTCTGCTTTCCACCCTTGAGCTGGGGATTTTTTAAGAGATGTGACGAGGCCTTGCTGGTCCTAAAGTTGGAGAGTTCAGCTTTCATCCACTCACTTGACTGCAGGGTACATGAATGCTGGACAATCTCCACTTCTATATGAGTTTCTAAGTTTTTAAGGTGTGTTTCTCCTCCTTCAGAAGCCTATATAGGGCTGTTTGGAGAGTGAAGCTAAGACGGCGATGCCCGTGTGAGCCAAGGACAGCTGCGAAGCAAGGAGGAGACCTTTAGGCCAGACCCTTGGTTCCGACTCACCAGCTCACAAGCTCGCATCCCCACGTGCATAAGGATTTATAAACGTGTGTTTCTTCCCTCACTTACTGCCTCCCTATACCTATTAGAAAATTAAGGTAGTTGCACTTTTCACATAATTGGCTCCTCCCATCTTCTCAGCCAGTCCTTGGATATCTTTGCGATGTCCCTTCAGTCACTCCAGCTGTTCTGTAGGCAGAAACACCTTCTCGTCTCCACTTTTCTCCCTGGAAATAACCATCTTCTCATGGACAACATGGCTAAGGGTGCATTTGGGGATACAGGTGAGTAGATTTCTCCCTGGCTGGAAACTGAAGGGTGTTGATTAGTGAATTAGTGGGAAGTGGAAGGCGAGTCCCTCCTCTGGGGAGGTGGCCCCCAACCCCACCGGTAACACAGAGAAGGCACATGGCCCAGAGCCGAGAAAACAGCTGCCTCAGGGGAGACGGTACCAGGAAACCAAGACCCAACCAGCTGACCTTGGCCACGCACCTGACAACGGAGGGAGGGGCAGGTCCTTCAGCGCCTCAGCTGGGAGTGGGCTGCTCGGACGGCCCACATCTGCCCCAGCTGCCTGCTCTCCCACCCCCTTCTTCCCCAGGCCTCGTGGGGGTTTCTGTCAGTTTTCGGGGTGGGGGGAGGCACTGAATATGTCCCTTAGACCAGTTCAGGGACTTCAGGAGATTGTCGGAGCCTCCGAGCCCAAGGCATCGCGGCACGGGATGATCTGCTCTCCTGAGAAGAACCAGCAGGAGCTGGAAGCCCGTTTGTACCATAAGGGGGCGGGGGGCCCACTGTGTAGCACGGAGGCCAGGTCTGGGGGCACGGAGGGCTGCGAGGGAGAGGAAGGCCTAGAGGCTGGGAGAACGGCAGTGACGTCGGCCACAGAGAGCCCTAGCACCGTCTTGGGCCCTCCGCTAGAGCGTCACACGGTTTCCACGTAACCCCTCTAGGATTTCCCTGGTTTGCAGGTAACTGAGCTCTAGGGAAACCGAGGAGCTTGCCAGGTCACACCGTAGTAGGTGGTGGAACTGAGGCTCAAACCCAGGTCTGCCTAACTCAGAACATCGGAGTCCGGAACCTTCCACAGCAACACCTGCTGAGAATACCTGCTGCGTTCCAGGTGAAAGGAAAGAAGGGCCCGTCAAGGCGAGGGGGTGGGGATGGTGTTCTGTGACCTCGATGCTCCCTTTGAAATTGTCCCAGAATTAGAAAATCATCGTAGAGCTAACTTCTGCGAAGAGCTTCTAGGTACGAAGCGCAAAGTTGGAGGCTGCATTTGCTTTACAAAGGCTGGGAATTGGCGCCACATAAGTTTTGACCTATTCTACTTCCAGAATTCTGTTTAGATTCACACACATGATTAAATACTCCCTCTGCCCTTCACCGGCTGAGCATTAGGTATAACCTACTTCAGCTTTCAGGCTATATGAATATAGAAATGCATTTTTGAGATCAGTGGCCAAGATTGGAGCTGACTTCCAAAGCCAAGGATTTCAGAGTTTAACAGACAGTGTGTACTGAGTTTTCCTCACACCCAAAAGTTACTGTTTTGAAGCCAAATGGCAGAATAAACAAATTGTCAAATCAACTAACCTAGACTGTTTTTGTTTCAGTTTAGGTAACTGTAACCTCATGTAATACCCTACCAGGGACTCAAAAAAATTGCTTTCTAATGATCTCATTGCCTTGAGACTCATCTGGTACCTACTTTCATCTTTTGGAATCCAGAGGTGAGGAAGAATTAACTCTGGGCAGTAGAATTCTGATTTAATCCTCGACCTAAGAAGCTGCTAATGTGTAATTCAGGTTAGGTGATGTTGAAATGCTGTCCAATTTCTTTTAAATCAAGATGCTATATGTATAATTAGATGAATCTCTCCTAAATCACCCTACTCTTGGACAGAAGGGGGAAGACAATGATCTTATTTTTTTAAGCATCCAAATCAAGGAGATTTTTCCTATTAGAGAAGTTGTGGGTTTACAGACAATCATGCACAAAATACAGGATTCCCATACATGCCCCCACCACCAACGCCTTGCGTTAATGCGGAACAAGTGTTACAACTAATGATAGCACTTTTGCCAATTGTACTAATTTTTTAAACAGTGGTTATATTTGTTACAATTGAAGAAAGACTATTAAAATAGTACTATTAACTATTGTCATAGTTCACATTAGGTGTATTTTCCCGTATACTGCCCTGTTGTACATTTGCTATAATTCATTCATGAAAGAACGTTCTTATACTTGTACTATTAACTATGTGCTTTGTCCACACCAGGGCTTGCTGTGTTAAACAGTCCTAGGTTTTACTTTCTACTTTTTAGTCTAGTAACATCTATGACTTAGAGTTTCCCTTTTTAAGCAGATTCACCCCACATCGTTCAGTGCTGTCAATTACACGCACAGCGATGTGTCACCATCACCAGCACCCATTTCCAGACGATGGTCAGCTGTGGCTGAACTCTGGGTAATGACAGGCAACGAGCTTGCTCTGCCTGGACAGACTGCCCTTCAGGCTGGGTGGGTGGAGGGGAAGGCACTCAAGTCCTTTCTCTGTATGTGTTTGTACTGCACTGTCTTCAATAGTTAATGCTGATCCTGAGGCGTTGGGAGGGGTGTGTGTGACGTGTGAGTGTGCCTAAGCATCTGCATGAGTGTGCCTGTGTGTGAGTGCTTGTGTGCATTGTGCACAAATGTGTGTGCACATGAGAGGTGTGGATGAGAGTGTGTGAGCATGAGTGTGCCTGTGTGCAGCTGTGTGTGTGGGCATCTGAGTGTGTTGTGTGGGCATGAATGTGTGCACACGTGAGTGTGAATCTGTGTGCATGTGTGTATGAGTGTGTGTGCATGTGTGGGTATCAGTATGTGTGAGCTTGTGTATGAATGTGGGAGTGTGAATGTGTGTGGAGGTGTGTGTGGGCATCTGTGTGTTTGTATGTGAGCGTGACTGTGTGTGAATGCGTGTGGACATGTGTGTAAAGAAGGGGAACCGCAAAGGGAACGTCAGCGCAGACGTGGGAGGGCTGTGCCGCTGAGGAGGGGTCTGCGAGCGGGGAGGGGGCCTGCCCTGAGTCCCGTCTGCAGTGAGGCTGGAAAGGGAGCCTCAGCAAGGCGGGGGGCGGGAACCCCTGAGGAGCTTCCTTCCGTGGCTGCTCTTCCCACGAAGAAGCCTGAAGTTTATGGCTTTTCCCTCCCTCGCCCTCCCGGCTCGTGCCCTTTGCTTCCTGAGAGGCCACCTGCCCTTCCTGCCTTGGCCCTGGGTTTGGCCGCGTGCTCTGGCCAGCAGGACCCTGGCAGAGGCTGGAGAAGCACGTGCGCGTGGACAGCGTCCTCCTTCCGCTCGGCCGTGAGGCTACTCGGGTCCAGCCCAGCTCAGGAGAAATGCTCAATGGCAGCTGCTCCACGCCTGTGAGCTTTAGGCGATTTGTCCCACAGCAGGAGCCAGTCCTGGCCTCGTGCCGTGGAGTCGGGATAACTAGCGCTGGCTGAGGACTCGCTGTGCTTCAGAGAATGCTCCGAGCCCTTTTATCATCTTGACTTGCTTAATCCTCAACAACTGTGGGCAGCAGCTACTTTTATGATCCCCGCTTCACGGGTGAGGAGACTCGGGTGCATTTAGGCGTTTGCTTGAGTCAGAAGAAGAGAGAGTCCACTGCCGCCCGTTCTGCCAGGCAGTCCCTCTGGAGGATGAAAGTTCAGAGCAGAAGGAGGGGAGTGGGGCGTGCCCGCCACCGTGCCCCCTGAGGGGCCGTTCCCAGGCATTGCCTGGAGAAGGTGTGACCTGGGAGCAGGGAAGAGCCCTTCCCACCACTCGCGAGGTCTTGAGATCACCATGAAATAGTTTTCTTCTATCTTTCCCAACACCTGCTAGATACATTACAGGAAAGGAGAAAACGCCTCTTAGGTTACTTATGTCAGTATTTAAGTGTAATGAAGTCTACACATATTATACGTGGAGTGGCATTTTGGAAATTCACGTAGGCGAGTAGACGTGGACGTGACTAGCCATCGGGTAGTACCCTAACCCTGCAGACCCTCCAGCGCTTCCCAGGCACAGTCACACGCAGCATCAGATTCTGAAAATCTAGCCATTTGGTCCAACTCTATTAAGTATTCCTTTACTCAAAATACTGTTACATAAAACATATCCCGTTCATCCAAGTGGCAGGAGAAAATATATACTTTACAAAATATTTATTATTGATGTCACAATTCAGGATTTCCCGCTTTTAAGATCACATGAGAAAAAGTCTTTAGTTGCTTTATACTCAAGACAAAATTATGAAGCAGGAGAAGGGGTGAAGGGCACATCTGGAGAGAGTGAGGTCCTGGTGCCAGAGAAGCAGCTGGAGGGACGGGGACGGGGTGGGGCAGCCTCCCCCACAGGAGGGACGGGGACGGGGTGGGGCAGCCTCCCCCCTGTAGCCCCTGCGTTTTGCCTTGAAAGCCTCTCGGCTTTCAGCTGACCTGGGCTTTATTGAAAAGGAAGGAGGCGCGGTGTTTTCAGGAAGGATTCGGGCTCCTGCACCTCTAATTTACTGAGCGAGGAGATGCTCTCACTAAAGCTGGGAGGTGCTAGGAAGCCCGAGCTCTTGCACCACGTTGGCTCTTGGGCACTGTTAGCGCGCGTGCCGGACGCGCGGAGCTCGCTCTCTGAGGGTCTTGCCGCGTCTGCCCCTCCTGACGCCGCCCTGCTGCTGTCTGGTTTCGCCTCCTTCAGGACAAGCAGCCTCCTAACCCCGACCGCGGCACGGGGCGGTGCCGAGACCTTGAGGGCCGCGGCCCCTTTGCTGGAACCATCTGAGAGTTGGTTATCCTTTCCCCCCACCTTGTATGCCCACCTGAACCATGTGAGTGATGATAAAAAAATAATTCTGGCACATAAAATAGTTTTGAAATGGAAAACTTTCTATCTGAATATAAAATGGTATATTTTCTGTGCTAAAACATGTCCTGCTATGCAAATTGTTGCCCCAAGATGCTTAGGAAAAAAAACCCAAAATGGTCTAGATCCTCAGGTTTGATGACGAGGAATCGTAAGTTAGGCTCCAAAAGGCAGTTGCTAAGTCGCTGTGTTGCAAATCTGAAGGCGGCAGTTCTTGAGGCATCCCAGGAGGAGAGGGAAGAGGCGCTTTGGGCCGGAAAGCAGGGCGTGAGCGTCCCCGCGGGCTGATGAAGGCGCGCTCCTGACCACCGGCCTTTCCTTCCTGGCGCGCAGCCCCGCCACGCTCCCCGCGCGCGCTCGGCCCTCGGTCCTTCTTTGCACCTCTTGGCGTCTTCTCCTGGCTTTGCTTCTTCTCGCCGGCCGCCCCCTCGGTCTCTCCGCCGCCCAGGCTCTGAGGCGCTCCAGCTCCACGTGTTCTCTCCAAGACAGTGACTCTGACTTTCCCTTCAGTCCTGCCCTGCACCCATTTGCCTACTCAGCATCTCCTCCTGCACATCTAATGGAATCTCAAATTCAGAGCTACGATGAAGTCACCTGGCTCATCTCTTTATTGTCCATCTCTCCCACCCATCCCCTGGGTAGCACATAGGAGGCATTCAGCAGAAGTTTGTTAAAGAAAAAAATCTTTTGGTGAAAAAGAACAGCTCACCAGTGTTGAAACTCGGTTGAGGCAAATCAATGTCTGCATTGATGATGTCCTCAGATATCACAGTGAACTGCTTAATAGGGGCAATTTTCATGTTTTTGCCACCTTACCACTCAGGAAGAAATGAAAGCAATTGAAATATCTAGGGATCACCATAAAAGCTTTATCAGCACACTTTCACATGGTTAATCCTTAAATTCTCCAAATTGAACAATGTTAGGCTAATAAGCACCTATTTTTTTGCCAAACTCTCCAGGTAAATACTCAAGCTTCTTTCTTCTTTTCTTTTCTTACTAATTTTGTAGGCTGCATGGGCGTGATCTTTTCACATGCTGGCACGTTTCACTCTTTCTCCTTCAGTTCCACACCTTTCCTTTAGGGCTCTCAGGAATGCCATCGTGTTTACGCTTCTTGGCACGACAGGGTTAATAACATCCCACTCCCTGGAAATGAAGGGCAGTAGACACACCTGGATTCAGAGTCCAAGTGCAATAAACTTCATCTGTGGGGGCAGGGGTGACATGTTGCTTGGTTTTCATTGACCCACAAGTATTTTTTAAATTTAATTCCTATCTGCAAACTTTTGGAGATTACACATAAAAATCCACATTTCCGGCCTCTTGAAAAGCTGAAAGATTTGCAACTGGGCCTCCGTCCTGCAGAGAATCTCGCCCATGGCACAGCCCCCGCCAGCCTGCTCACTTCCAACCCACCAGCCCTGGGGGTCCCTGAGCTGGCAAGTCCTGCCTCATGGCTAAGATGAAGCTTCGAAAGAGGCATCCACACAGTCAGGGAAAGTTTTCTTCTTTGATTTTGACTAGACATGCCTCAAGTACAAAGCACTGATAGGTATAAAATCCAGCTGGTGAGTTTTTAAGACAGATTATTTAAATATAGGTCAACCACAAAAAGACAAAATGAAATTATTTAGTAAAGATAAATCAAATCATTACCAAGTGTTTATTGTTCCTTAAACGTAACTGCTAGGTAATATTTAAAACTTTTAATAGCTAATGTTTTCAGATAAAGAACTTCATTATGCTACCAATACTATAATGTGAAGCATACGAAGTCAGAAGTAAGACTTGCTAAAGCAAAATGCCATACTAGCATATACTGTGTTCCGGATATAATCCTGATTTTAACAATCAGACAGTTTCAGGGAAACGAATGTCTGTAAAGAAGCAGAGCTGATGGGTCGGGGGCTGCTTTACCTCAGATCTTTATGAAGACGAGCCAGCGGGTGGCTGAGGGGGCTGTGCACGCCCTGTGGCGTGAACACGCCCCGGGCAGGCCCTTACACGTGTGCATGACTGAGCCTCGGTGGACACAGCGTTGACTCACTAAAACCTGACGATCGGTCTGGACCACTGTGGCCAAGGTGTCTCCTTCACAAGAGATGGGAAACCTGGTTTAAACTGGGAAAGAAATGTTCAGGAACAGCTTGATCCCCGTCTGCCTCCATCTCTTGGCTCTGAGCCTCTCCACGTCGCCTTCATTTTCAGGCCCCCCGAGGAGGGAAGAGGCTCAAGCCCAAATGCCTCTCTCCCAGAGGTCCAGAAAGGTCTTTGACTTCCGACTGACTCAGACATGCCCAGCCCTTCGCTAGTAACTGTGACCAGGGCGCGGCAGTGCTCCAGCTCGCCAGGGCTGCGTCTGACGTGAAGGGGAACTAGGCCCAAAGCACCCGGGCGGAGCGTTCGGGAGGGAGCTCCCCAGAGAGGAAAGTGAAAAGTGTCTGCTGCGTAAGCAAACCCATGGTCGCTATGCCAGGGCTATGCTCAGGTTCCGAGACGCTGCAGAGCGCTGTGCCCAGTCCCTGCTGTGAGCCCTACTCACTCGGCCCTTCAGGGAGTAGGTTCGCTGCAGCCAGCCAGGCACGGTGCAGGCCCGACCGCCGTGGTAGCGCAGTGCCCCTGCCCTGCACCCTTGCAGCCTGATGGAAGGGCAGAGCATCAGCAGGCTCCGCCTTACATGCCTGTTATTAGTCTGTTTCCACAAGGTGCTTTGTGTTTCTTGTTTGCAGAATGCTTGCTGTGTCTTCGAGATTCTGCTGCTTCCTGTTTTTCCAACCTGTCTCTCCAGGTGGTCAGGACAGAGGAGAGGAGAGGGCCTGAGGTGGGGAAGCAGCAGCTGAAACAGATCTCCGGGGCCCAGAGACAGCGGTTCCCTGGCTCTCCATTGGGCATCTTTAAACCATCCCGACTCCACCCCAAGAACAGAGGTCTGTGGATGTATCCACACTTTAGTCAC
The DNA here is from genome assembly GCA_026826555.1 of Tolypeutes matacus. Classification (NCBI taxonomy): domain Eukaryota; kingdom Metazoa; phylum Chordata; class Mammalia; order Cingulata; family Chlamyphoridae; genus Tolypeutes; species Tolypeutes matacus. The sequence continues at coordinate 273,072 of JAKSZT010000049.1, read as the reverse complement.
TTCATGGCTAACCTTGAAGCAGTTAACTTAGTAGAAAGTATAAAACCAGTAAGAACAAATTAGAGAGAGAAAAGGGGAGCATTTCCATAACTCACTTGAGGACATAAGGAGATAATGGCAACTATAGGATGGATTCCCGTTCTTTAAGTGCCACGTGTCCATAATTAAGAGAAGGCGTTTGAGTGAGTTTGAGCTCGCGGTTCAGTCCTTCTACTGAACCATCTTGGCCAAGCCTAAGCCACAGCACGTAGGAGGTGGTGGAAACGTGGCTTTCCTTCAGGTGGCAGGGCGAGGTTATTTCTGGAGGAGCTCAAAGCATAGGGCGAATCTAGAACCCAGGCCAAAGGGCTTTGTGTACAATCACTAAAATTCTTTCAGTGCTTCTGCAGCTCGGACATTCACGTCTGCTTTATCCTCGTTATCTCACAAGAGTTATTTCCCCTTAAAAACATGGCCTTGAAAAAGTCCTTTTGACCATGTGTTGGCAGCAGCACCATCTACTCTCTCCTCTAGTCCACGTCCATTCCCCAACAGAAATAGCAGCTATTCACCCTGGAGAGTAATTGGGAGTTGCAGCACCTGCGATGTCGGATCTCATTCTGCACCTCATACGGCTGGAACAATTAGTCAGCATTTGCCCACAATGCCAGCCGAGCACGGCAACAACAGTGGCCACCAGCTACGGACTCTGCGCAGTGTATTTTCTTATAACTAACCCTCAGGTTTGGGACTGGATTACCAACAAATTCCATCACGTGTCAACCTTAGATGCTTCCTTCCTGTCGCATTTTCAAACTCGATCCATTTCTACTGATACCTTAAAGTCCCAGCAGGACACTTAGACAACATTCAAAGACTGAGCTGAAGGGCATTACGAGAAAGATTATTTGCAGATGGCACAGCTGTGGCTTGCCAGGGACAGGGCAGGTGGACCAGCACACGATTGCCTTCCATGGCATCCTCTGGGCTCCTCCCGCTGACCAGGCCAGAAGAGGCGCCAGCGGGCGGCAGCCCTGGGCCAGGCCTTCGCAGGGGGCATGGGCCTGGGCCGTGGGTGGGTGGGCCCTCCAAGGCTGAGCTGGTCATCTGGTCACCCACCTTGCTGTCGCAGAGACCACGTTGTCCCTGAGATGTGACACCCCAGGGGGGGAGGGATCGCCTGGTGGCAGGTAGTTTACATCGGGCATCCCTTTCAAGGAGGAGCTAGAACTCCACCTCACTCTAGTCACAAAAATGAATTCCACTCTCAAAAAGAGTACCACAGTTATTAAAATAAAGAGGCGTCACTAACCTCAGGATAGAGAAGGCCTCCTTAAGAAAAGGCGAAATGCAGAAGCTCTAAAAAGAAAGACTGATTAATTTGTTATGCAAAATTTTTAACTTCCTCGTCATACAAACCAGCACAAACTTAAAAACAAGCAGCAGATAAGAAAATATTTGCCACAAATAACCTTGATGGCAATTGCTTCGTCTGGCGTGCCAGAGGCTGCTAACTGATGGACTCCTGCAACGGCAAAGTGAGGCAGGCACTACCGCCCTTCCCACTTTCTCAGAGAGGACACTGAGGCACAGGGAGGTGCCAGGGGGAGGCCCAGCCAACAACAGAACCCAGGCAGAGCTCCAGGGACCTGCTCTTCTCCCCTGCTCTAGGCATCTCTTTAACGCCACCTGAAATAGACACAGAATTTACAGCCAAACTATAAAAGAATTATAAAATCAATAAGAAAAAAATAAATAACCCAACAGAAAAACAGGCAAAGACACTTAATAGGCAATTCACAGTAAAGTAAAATCAATAAACGTATAAAACCTCACTAGTAATTGAGGAAATACAAATTTCTAAGTGAGATGTCATTTTTACCAATTACATTAGTAAAAATTTAAAAGATCAATAGCATGTCTTGGCAAGGAGACAGAATTCTCATCTACTGTAGCTGGAATGCAGGTTGGTAGAGCTTCGGGGTAGTATCTAATAAAATATTAAGCCTCCACGAACTTGGACTCAGCGGTGTCCCGAGCTTGGCATCCATTCTAGAGAGATACATGCACAAAGAGTCATGTACCAAGTCCTGCAACCTTCAGTCATAGCAGCAGCTTGGAAAACACCTGAATGTCGGCGAGCGCTGAGAGTTTAAAAACTGCACAGTCTACCCAACACTTTGCCGCAAGGTCGTGAGAGGCAGGGCTGTGCAGGAGCCAAGCTTGGAGACGTGGGATCAGACGGGCAGCTCCCATCCCGCCACACCAGGCCTGACTGAGGGGCCTTGGTGGCCTTGTCTGACCTGGGGACCCGCCTCACCGCCAGAACTAACTGAGCTCGTGAAGTTCTCAGAACAGTGCCAGGCACACAAAGTGCCTCTTAAGTGTGTATAAACGTACAAGAACATGGGCAATCGCTCAAACTCCTTGTTGGCTGGCTCTCATCAGCTTAAGAACAAGGTGAGGTTAAAAAATAATTTTTCAAACTTGACATAGAAAAAAAACTAGAAGAAAATGCATCCAAATGTTCACTGTGATTGCTTTTGGATGGAGAAATAATGAGTAAATTTTACTTTTTTTTTTTTTTCATTTTTGTCTTCCAAAATTTTTCCAGGCTTATTGTGGTAGTTTGATATAGTTATGAAATCCAAAAATAGATATTGGATTATGCTTGTAAACTGGTCTGTTCTTCTGAGCGTGATTAAGTTATGATGTTGGAGTTGTCATGCTGAATTTTAGTGCTGGAGCCGGGGGAAGTCAGCACACAGAGGAGCTTGGTCGTGAGGAAGGAGAGAAGGCCCTGGGAAAAGGGAGCCGTTCGCCTGGGGGTTCACAGCTGGCCTTGTGGGGAGAGGCAAAGCCTAGAGGGTCTCACAGTCTACAGCTGACCTTGTGGAGGCAGCAGAGGAGCTAAACCCAGAGAGAAACACAGCCCCGGGAAGAGAAGAACCCAAGAAGCCTGAACCCTGGCGAACGTCGGCAGCTGTCTTGCTCCAGCACGTGGCAACAGACTTTGGTGGAGGAAGAAACAAATGCTCTATGACCTGGTAACTGTAAGCTTCTACCCCAAATAAATACCCTTTATAGAGAACAACCGATTTTTGGTATTTTGCATCAGCACCCCTTTGGCTAATACACTTATTATTACTGTAATAGCAAAAAGAAAAAAAGTGACAATAATTTTAAACAAACACACTGATAATATATACTGATAAATGATGACAATTGAAAATAAAGAACTTTTCTCAGCACTGTTTCTTTTTGTGTTAGAAAATTCACCTCTGCAGAGTTTCCTTTCTGAAAAAGAGAAATGAGAGTCTAACAACAAGTAACAAAAATGACTCCTGGTAAAGAGGGCATGTGGATAAAGATGAAAGGATTTGGAGCTGTTTAGCTCCAAGTCAAGGAAGGAGGAAGAGAGGCCTGAGCATGTCAAAGGCTGGCAGCTCCCCTTGCTCAGCCCTGCCCTGTGGGGAGCGCTTCCGGGGAGCCTCGATTTGACCCGCTGCTGAACGGCCTTACTTTGGGAATCTGACCCATTTCTGAACGGCAAGCCTTTATTTGGGCACGTGCTGCAGCTCCCCCCAGACCCCACCACTGCTAGTTGCCCTAAATGCTTTTACAGCTCTATTTTATGAGCCCTGCCTAGCCCCTGAATCGCTTGCCCTTGCAGTGCTCAATTAAATGCTTAGGACATGATCAAAAAGGAGCTTGAAATGCTTCGGGAGAACTTGATTAAATATGAGGAAATAGCACAGAGTTTTAATCAAAGAGAGCTTCTACAGTCCCATTTTGGTGACCTTTAATAGTAGAATGTCTTTAAGAGTAGTATGTGTCTTGGTTGCTTTTTGCATAAACTTTCATCAAGATCAGGCATTGAAACATCATCAAGAGTCCTCTAATGGTTTTCTCACACTTCAGTGTGTGTCAGCATCCCCTGGAGAGCTTGCTAAAAATGCAAATTTCTGGAGCCACCCCACCCCACACCCGGGGAGATTGCAGTTCATTAGGTGATGCTGAATCAGGGAAACTTTGGACCTTATTTCAAGAAACAATGTTGTTTCCTCAAGGGATGGGCGGCGGCCAGAGAGGGTGTCTGCCCTGGGTTGGGCCTGGCAGAGTCTCCATCCTGGGGGATTGGACTTGGCATCCAAAGATGCCGATCCATGCCTAATGATGGAACTGGCCAGTAGGAGGATGTACCTTCTGTCTCACATGCAGACGCAAATGAGAAGATGAGGCAGCTGTGCTGAGAGAAACAAGCAAGAGGCCACGCGGTCTGTGTCAGGGCAAGCTTACTGCTGTAACAGCCACTGCCAAGGTCCAGTGGCTAACAAGACAGTTTACTGCTTGCTCTCACTCCTCCACCTTCTTGGACAGGCGTGCTCCCAGGCTGCTCCCTCCAAGCTGTGCTCAGGTATAAGGCTCCTTCCTTCGTCGGCTCTGTCTTCCCTGGGTCCCTGGAGCCTTTTCCATTCAGCTGGCAGGTGGGATGAGAGTGCCTGTACAAAGTCCTGGAGTGGCAGCTACACCAGCCCGCAGCCCTGCAGCCTATTAATGTGCCTCAAGGGAAACGGGTCAGGTGAGCTCATGGTAGTCTCCGCTACAAGCTCCGAGAGAGCTTGCCACAAGAACCTGCTAATTACTTTTGTTTGCTGCAGTCTCTTCTCATCCTTCCTCTACCCTTTTGCCAAATGGATTGTTGCCAGTGCGAATGTGACTGGACCCGAGGCCGGCACTCTGTGTCGCCCACAGGCCGAGCTCCCGTGAGCCCCATGTCCCCGCGGCCCGTGTACCTCATCCTAATGGCCTCTTAGAGCTCCCCCTCCACTTGGCCTGTGTGGCAGTTTGAGGTTATTTATGAATTCCAAAAAGAGAGATTATGTTTGTAAACTGGTCTGTTGCTCTGGGTGTGATTCCCTTTGATTGTATTGGATTCCGCTGAGAGGTCTGTGATTAACTTATATTACAGCTAAGGCTTTGATCCGGCCTCGTCAGTAGGGTGTGAAACTCAGGTTAAGCCCCACCCCCTTGGTGGGCTGACATAGATGGACACTCACTCTAGAAGACACAGAAGGCGGCACAGGCAGATGAGAGCGCCTTGATCCTGCGGCCCAGGGAGAGAGATGAGCCATTTGTCTGATAGGCTGCAGCTGAAGAGTACAGAGCAGCTGAGCTGAGGAAGCCGGGAAAGAAAGGAGCCCTGTGCCAGCCGACAGCTGAGATCGGAAGAAGCTGGGCCCTTGGAGCCTTAAGAGGAAGAAGGAAGGCGAGACCAGGCAGACATCGCCCGCCATCTTGCTTCAACACGTGGCAAATGACTTGGGTGAGAAAGTACCTCTTATGGAACCTTGATTGGACTCTTTAGGGTCCAATAAGCTTCTACCCCAAATAAATACCCTTTATGAAAGCCAGCAGAGCTCTGGCACTTTGCATCCACACCCCTTTGGCTGACTACGACAGCCTGCTTCTACGCCCTGGCCAGGCCCAGTTCTGACACCATCACCTCCTAAAGGACCCCAGTCTGGGCCAGAGGACCCCTGTTTTCCCACAGCATCACCGTGTCACAGACTCCCTCCCGTGTCTGGCGGGTCTGAGCCACAACTTCCTGGGATACGCCATGAAAACGCCGCCTCTCAGGGAGAAACCAAACACCAGCGGAGGCACATGATGCCCTCGCTAAGCACCCAATTTAAGTCCGATTCAGGAAGACCGGTGCTTTCCCACACTAGAAGCTTAAGCTGCAGTCATTGCCTCTTCCCTTCCCAGAGGGCAGATTGCATTCTAGGACGCACACGCAAGGCAGCAAACACACCTGGAGGCTGGTGAAGCGCTCCTTTTACTCTCCCTGGCCACGCTTCTACCTGGAAGTCGTTCCATTTCCATCTCCACAAGCAAAATCTGGGTTTCATGCTGCAAACTTAGAGCAGAAGCAGCTGCCTGAGGACACTGTGACACTGTGGCAGCATTTTGGAGAAATTCCACTTACTGCACATTTCCTGAGGCCACCGCCTCTCAGAAACGAGTCCTTCCAGCGAAGGAGAAGCTGTCTCTCTCTGACAAGCCACCTATGCCGAGCTCGGGGCCAATTCACTCCCCATTCCCAGAAGAACATTTTGCCATTTCTACTGATG
>JAKSZT010000049.1:218784-257633 GCA_026826555.1 Tolypeutes matacus | reverse complement strand
TGCCACCAACCATAGACCACAGTTCACACTGTAGACCACACTCTCTCGCACTCAGTTCTGAGTGGTGTGTGCTGATTTAAAATGGCCTACATCCGTTGTCACAGCGGTACTCAGGACAACCTCCAACTCCCAAAGAAGCCCCTGTATTTCAACTGCTCATCCCCTCCCTACCCCAAAAGTGTCAAGTGGCCACTGGCTCCACCTCATTGTTATAATTTCTTGCATTGCTAGAATCACCATATGTGAACAAGAGAATACCATCAAGTCCACTCTAGTCCATAGTTCTTCCCCCGATCCTCAGGGGACTGGGATGGTGATGTCCACTCCAACTCCAAGTGAGAGAGGGCTTATATCCCATGGATATGGTGGGTGGGATGATCCTGCCTGCAGATGCAGGCCCTCTCCATTCCCTGGGATGGCCATTGCCCATCGTTGTCTCCTCACCAGGTGACTTGGATGAGTCCATTGAGCTGTAGGGTAGGAGTTGCAGCTACACCTAGATTTCATGCACACCTGGCACATAGGTAGGTGGGAGGCTCCAGTCTCTGGAAGTATACCTAAAAACTCCAGCATCACATGTAGGTTTGAATAGAAGTGACTGGTGAACCATGTGCAGGGAGGACTTATTTGAGTCTAATTCTGTCACTCTCAGGAGTACAGATTCCAAAATAGAACCCACTGATAAGGCATCAGTCTCCTCAAGTAAATTTTATAGTGCATAAACTTCAATTTGTAAAAATTAGGAAAAACTGTAAGGAAATGTACCCAAATGTTAGGAATTTGGGGGTGGTTTGGACACACTGTGGGTAATAGTTTTCCCTCTGGTTACATCTGTTTTCCAAGTTTTCTATAATGTATGCCTGTTTTATCAGCAGAAATATGAACTTCATTTTGCTTGTGACCTGCCACACAACCAAGTTAGTGCAGCAGACTTGGGGTCACAGCTGAGGTGCCCTTCGGGGCCTTGGAGACTGCGCACCCCGGAACCCTCACCTGCAGCGAGCGCCTGCGCGCGGAGGTGTGGGGGGGTGCACCTGCGCAGGCCGAAAGCCAGGCCGGCATCGGGGTCGCGGCTGCCTCGCCACTGGCCTCCCCCCTGCCGCTTCACAGCTGCCTCGTTGTCCGATGGCCCAGCGCCCCCCAGCCCCGGCCCGGCAACTGCTGCTGCCCAAGCCGGGCCAGGACCCCCTCCCATCCTCCCATCACCACCGAGGCCCCTCCAGCGCCCCCCCTCACCCCAGACGCCCCTCCAGGCCCCCCTGATCTTCCCATCACCACCGAGGCCCCTCCAGCGCCACCCCCCCTCACCGCAGACGCCCCTCCAGGCCCCCCTGATCCTCCCATCACCACCGAGGCCCCTCCAGCCCGCCCCCGCTCCCCGTTCACACCGCAGCTTAACTGATTTTTGGCATCTACTCCCCACGCTCGCTACACGTGTCGGTCCTTCTGCAAAGTGCCCCTGTGGGTAGAAAGGCTGAAAAGGACTTTTGGGGGTACAGCCCCTCGCATCTGAATATCTTGTTCTTGGTGTTTTCTTCCTTTAAAAAAAATTACCTTTACTTTTAATTAGAGCAGTTGTAGGTTTACAGAAATATCACGCAGAAAACAGAGTTCGCGCATGCCACCTACTATTAGCACCTTGAGTTGGTGCGGTACCTGCCTTACAGCTGATGAGTCAAACTTAGTGTAATTTTACTGCTAACTATTATCCGGAGTTTACATTACCGTTCACAGTTTGTGTTGTGCAGTCCTGCGGTTATTTTATTTTTATTTTTATCCTAGTAGCATACATACAACTAAAATTTCCCTTTTAACAAACTATACAATCCAGCGGTGTTGATCACGCTCAGGCGCTGTGCTGCCGCCACCACCATCCAGCACCGAAATTCCCCTCACCCCAAACAGAAACTACTCCAGCTGAGCAGTAACTCCTGTTCCCCACCCCTGCCCTGACACCCAGTAACAGGCATTCCACTCTCTAACCTGATTTTGATTGTTCTAATCATTTCACATAGTGAGAGCACACAATATCTGTCCTTTTGTGTCTGGCTTATTTTTAAAACAAATGTCAATTACAGTCCAAACAGGGTTCTGTTGCTTTTAGGCCAAAAGTTAATTTTTTAAAAAACAACCTTTCCTGGGCTTTTTTTAAACTCGTTCTGTGTCTTCCTCCCCTATCAGCCATATGTATCTCTTCAGCAACTGCTGCCTCCCTGCTTCAGATCAGATAATAAAGGGCAGTCTCCCTTCCTGTCGGGCTTCTTCCTCTGAGATCTGAAGTATAATTAACCACTTTCGTGCCAGCGTGACCCCCTTGGAGGGCGAAGGGGCAGTTTCTTGCCAAGCCCTTTCTGCCGACGCAGAGGCTTTGGCACGTGTCCTTGCCCACCGCAGGGACCCAACCAAATCCAACACTTGCGCCTCCCCTGACTCCCTGCCCGCCTCTCCAGACTGAGTTGCTGGAGTCCAAAGTTCTTCCTGCTGTTTAGTCGAGCTCTCTTGGAAGCTAAGTGAAGGCAGCCTGCAAGTTCAAATCCAGAATCTCCAGGCCAACGTTGCAGAACAGGCACCCCTTAGGATTTGGAAATTAGGAGGAAAAACAAGCTACTCTCCAGGGGAGTGGGGCCCTTCCTGTGATGAGCTCTGAGCCTTGGCTGCCTCCTCTGGCTGAGGGGCCCCGGGCCAGGGCTCCCCCTCCCCTGAGCAGCGGGCCCGAGCTGCAGCCTTGCTCTTGCTCCGGGAAGGCTTCATCTCGGTGAAGTCAGCTTTGGCTCTGGCCCACAGATTCCTGTGGCGCTCTCTGGGCCTGTGCCAACTGCCTTACAGAGCGACACTCAAAGATATTAGGGAAGAGAACAGCCAGGTCCTGCCGCCCCCTTCGCCCCCGAGCCCAGGCTGGAGACCTGTCTCCAAGCACACATTGCCCCAGGAATCCTCAGGTGGAGGCAGGAAGAGGGACTGGGGGCAGTCAGTGCAGGGGTCCTTGCCACGCCCTACAGAGAAGGAGGAGTGGGAGGGGGCCTCTCCCTTCCACGACTCCCAGCCACACCCCCAGGCACCGAGTCTGCTCAGGATCCAGTGTCCCTGCTCCACGTCTGACAAAAATGGCCAGAATAGAAGGCGTCACGCTGCGCAAATAACATGCTTTTCTATAGATATATCTTGTTCCTGATTCTATTTTATTTCCCTTGGGGACCGTAGAGAAAGCAAATATTATCTGGAGTGATTTCCTCTTATCAGAGGCCACAGGCATGAGGCTTTCTGTCCCGAAGTCTCTGCAGCCTCCCCAAGGAAGCCTTCCCTAATAGCCTCTCTCCAGTGATTTCTTGTGGCATTTCCAAAACGAGCAGCGTTGGGCTGCGAGGCCAGGGAAGGCCGTGGCACTCCTCCTCTAGGCAGCGCAGGCCACTGCTGGGGTCTGGCCCCTGGCCTCCGCTGGCTGCGGCTTGTGTTTCTCCAGTCACCTGCAAGCAGCCAGCAATCCCAGTGCCTCGCTCTCCTCCCTTTGTGCCCGAGAAACTCAGATTCCATCATGGAAATTTCTTGCTAATCCCACATTCTTCCTCTCCATTCGAACAAGATTTGGAATTTTCTTAGTAAACTTAAACGAAGCTTCAGCAGTGTTGTTAATCAGGTTTAATCCTGGGCTACAAATAGCCTCACTAAGAAGCAAGAAATTCCATCTCCATAAGTATGGATGCAATTCTTCCTTACAAAAGAATTCTTTCTAAATCTAAATTTTATTGCAAATTTCCTAAAACGGAAGAAATCAAATGTTGGGGGGAGGGTGGGGAATCCTAGATTTAGTGACTAAAAAGACCGTGGAGCAGACCAATGAAACTATGAAACTTCCCTGAATTTTGCAAAGGGATGATGGAGAAACAAGACACTCCTAAAAAAGTTTGGGGATTTTGGATTCATCACACATTCTGTATAACAGTTGTTCCTGCCAAAAGAAACCTCTTTAAATCCGTCTGCTTCTCTCACGCTTCGCTGCTTTACAGCTTAAGAGCAGTACCTACTCCCAAGAAATTAATGTTAGTTAAAAACTTTAACCTGGACACACAAGGAAGTCTGGTGGTCCAATGGTACAGGTGAGTGAGGAGCCACTGCGTCAACAAGTTCAACAATTTTGTTTTTAACTGAAGGTAAAATTGGTAAGAAAATATATCATGTACTGTTTGGGGGGAATTGGGTTGGTGAAAAGGAGCAGTAAACTCACCGAAGAAGGTTTTAGAGCCAACCATTGTTAACTGCCTGGATGGTGAAGGGTGGAGAAAGCAAACAAAACTTGAAGAAAACCTGAGAAAAACAAAATGAAATTGGAGATATGAAGCTTTAACCCAGGAAAATTCTACATCCGGCTGGAGATTACCCAAAACCTAGACCTCCAAAATCATGGATGAGGCTAGAACAGAGAAAAGAAAGCTGAGATGGGCATCCGGAACGTGTGATGGAGTTCTTGTTGTGTAATGGTGAAATGGAAAATCCAGTGTCTTTGAGGATTAATGAAGCTGCTTCTCCCAAGAAGATATGGCCCTTCTACTCCCTACAAATTAATTAACCATCAGCTCCAATCCGGGAAGTAGAATAACTGATTACAGTGGCCAGAGGACAATGAAAGCTTGGCCTATACCGGGTATGACTTCTGGATCTTAGTCCACGTGATACCAGATGCTGGGGCTGCTTCAGAGGCCATGGTGTTTGTGAATTTACATGGTGAACTTGAATCAGGACTTAACAATGGCATCCTCAGAGAACTAACCGAAATGATTGTGGGGAAGAACAGAGTGAAAGCAACACAACACTCAGGCGGGAGGGGGTAGGCTGACCTCAGGGCACTTAAAGGGAACTTAAAGTGACTGTAATATGAAAAAGGGTCTCCAATGAGTAGCTTTAGCTTCATTATCCTGCTCCTTTAATGCCAAACAGACAGTCCTCCAATGACTGAGTAACTCTGAAGGCCCCAAGGTTGGTCAAAGTAACTCTGAGTAACTGTGAAGATCCTTGAGGATGGCTGAGGCATCTCGGAGTAACCATGAAGGACCCAAGGATAGTTAAAGTATTTCAGAGTAACCAAGGATGGTTAAGGCAATTCAGAGAAACCATAAAGGCCCAGAGGTCAGTTAAAGTATCTCAGAGCAACTGTGAAGGACCATGAGAATGAATAAAGCATGCCAGAGTAACCATGAAAGACCTCAAGAACAGTTAAAGTATCTAGAAGTAACGTTGAAGGCCCCTGACAAAGGTTAAAGTATATAGGAGTGACTGTGAAAGCACCAAGAATGCTTAAAGCGACTCAGAGTAACTGTGAAGGCAGCAAGGATGGTTAAAGTATCTTGGAGTAACCATTACCACCCCCAACAATGGTTAAAGTATCTCATAGTAATTGTGAAGGCCCCAAGGATAGTTAAAGCATCTCGGAGTAACCATGAAGGCCCCTGACAATGAATAAAGTACCTCAGAGTAACTGTGAAGGCACAGAGGATGGTTAAAGAATCTCAGAGTAACTGTTATGCCCCCTGAGGATGGTAAAAGCATCTCAGAGTAACCATGAAGGCCCCTGACAATGAATAAAGTACCTCAGAGTTTCTGTGAAGGCACAGAGGATAGTTAAATAATCTCGGAGTAAACGCGAAGGTTCCAAGGATGGTTAAAATATCCAGAGTAACTGCGAAGGCCCCTGAGGACAATTAAAGCATCTTGGAGAAACTCTGAAGGCCCCCAAGGACAGTTAAAGTATCTTGGAGTAACCATGAAGGCACCAAGGACAGTTAAAGCAACTCAGAGTAACTGTGAAGTCCCTGAATTTGGTTAAAGTATCCCAGAGTAATGATAAGCACCTCCAAAGACTGTTAAAGCATCTTGGACCAACCAAGAAGGCCCCTGATGATGGTTAAAGCATCTCAGAGTAACTATGAAAGTCCCAAGGATGGTTAAAGTACTTTGGAGTAACTGTGAAGGTCCCTGAAGTTAGTTAAAGTAACTCTGAGTAACCATGAAGGTTCTAAATGGTTATAATACCTTGATGTAGCTGAGGATGGCTAAGGCAACTAGAAGTAACCATGACAGCCCCAACATTGGATAAAATATCTTGGAGTAATCTGAATGCACTGAGGATGGTTAACGTATCTCAGAGAAGCTGTGAAGGCCTCCAAGGATGGTTAAAGTATCTCAGTAATAGAGTAATGTGAAGACCCCCAATGATGGTTAAAATATCTTGGAGTAACCAAAATGTCCCTGAGGATGGTGACAGTATGTCTGAGTAACCATGAAGGCCCCAGAGGATGGTTAAAGAACATTGAAGTAACTGTGAAGGCTCCTGAGGTCGGGTAAGGTAATTCTGAGTAACAATGAAGGCTACCGAATGGTTAAAGTATCTCGGAGTAACCATGAAGGTCCCTGATGACAGTTAAAGCACCTCAGAGTAATCATGAAGTTGCTGAGGATGGTTAAAGTATCTCAGAATAACCATGAAGGGCCCCAAGGATGGTTAAAATATCTTGTAGTTACCAAGAAGACTTAAAGCATCTCGGAGTAACCTTGAAGTCCCCTGATAATGAATGAAATACTTTAGAGCACCCATGAAGGCACAGAAGATAATTAAAGTACACTGGAGCAGCCTGGAAGGGCCCTGAGGTCAGTTAAAGTATTTTGGAGAAACCATGAAAGCCCCGAAGATGATTAAAGCGTATCAGAATAATAGTGAAGGCTTCTGACGACTATTAAAGCATCTCAAAGTAACCATGAAGGTCGCTGAGGACAGTTAACATACCTCCGCGTAATCCTTAAGATACCAAGTATGGTTAAATCATCTCAGAGTAACCATGAAGGCCCCCGAGGATGGTTGAAGTATTTCCAAGTAATCGTTAAAGTGCCGAGCAGGGTTACAGCATCTCAGAGTAACTGTGAAGGCAGTGTAGATAGTTAAAATATCTTGGTTAAAGTATCTTGGAGTGACCATCATGGTCCCCAAAGATGGCTAAAATATCTTGTAATAATCATGAAGGCCCCCGAGGATGGTTAAAGCATCTCGGAATAACTATGACAATGAATAAATTGCCTCAGAATAACTGTGAAGGCACAGAGGATGGTTAAAGAATGTCAGAGTAACCTTTACACCCCCTGAGGATGGTTAAAGCATCTCAGAGTAAACACGGAGACCCCTGACCATGAATAAAGTACCTCAGAGTAACCGTGAAGGCACAGAGGATGGTTAAAGGACATTGCAGTAACTGTGAAGGGTCCTGAGATCAGTTAGAGTATCTCGGAGAATCATGAATGCACGGAGTATGGTTAAAGAATCTCAGAGAAACTCTGAAGGCCAGCAAGGACCATTAAAGCATCCCAGAGTGACCATGAAGGACCCAAGTTTGGTATAACATCTTGGAATAACCGTGAAGGCCCCTGAGAAGGGTCAAATTATCTCAGAGTAACTTTGAAGGTGCCAGAGATTGTTAACGTATTTCAGAGTAACCATGACATGCTGAGGATGGTTAAAATATTTTGGAGAAACTGTGAAGGCCTCCAAGGATGGTTAAAACATCTCAGAATAACTATGAAGAAGGGAATTGTACACACTGCTGTCTTCTTCAGTTCTGGAAAAGCCAAAATTAATCTTGCAATAAGTATTTGCTAAGAATTACTGTAGGCCCAGTACTGTTTTGGCCACTTTAAATTCTCTGAGGAAATATGTAACAGAGCCATCATAAATGAAATCAGCTGTTTGTTTGGAAGAACAAGCTTTAAAACTATTAGTGGTCAATGAAAACTGCATTGAGTTATTGGTGTAATGACTAAGCCCAGTGAAATTCGTGGGAGAGTGATAGCAGAGATGGCCATGGACTCTTCCCAGAAGGTGGCGTCCTGAAAACTTACTGAGATTTGAACAGGTAGAAGGTAGGTAAGAGAGCATTCCAATTTAAAAAGACATCAAGCAAGGCTTCAGGGAAAAGGTTGGGGCCGGCGTATGCCCAGCCAGGGGTACCGAGGGTCTGGGGTGAGGAGTGTGGCAAGGAGCGTACTCAGGGGGCAGTGTGGGGCCAGAGGGGAAGGACTTGAGAGCTAGGCATGGGTGTGCACCTCATGCAGTAAGAATAGGGAAGCGCCTTAAGGTTTCTAAGAGGTCAAGCAGATTAGCTAGGAAGACTAGGGCAGGAATCTAAGCACAGGTAATGAGGGTCTGGATTCAACAGTGGTGTTTATGGCATCCTGGAGAGGGAAGAAAAGAGGAGTGTTGCAAAGAGAAGACGAGCGATGTGTCTCGAAGGTGTTGGCTCTGGGGCCTGGTGACTGACCACCTCAACGCAAAGCTCCCGGAGGCAGCCCTGGCCTGGCCAGCTGCCAGAGCTCACAGGCCCTGCTGGGGGCGGGGAGGTGCTTCAAGTCTAATTCATCTTCCTAAACTGCTCTTTGCAGGGGTTGGTTGTGCTCTGTCTACTCCAAAGGCAACATCTGGATATCTGGTCAGAAAACCACAGGGCATTTTTCAAAGAGGAAACGCGCTGTAGGTTAAACCTGAAGACAGCATTAGAGAGCAGATGAAAGGGATGAGTGCGGCTTGCATGGGAGCCTGAGCACCTGCCGTGCTGAGGTCCCCGTCCACACTGCTGCTCCCAAGGAGAAAGCAGGGGCAAGCGGGCAGCTAGTGGCCCTTCCTGCTGGAGGACGACAGAGGCATGGAGAGCAGTGGCTCGTGCTGCCATAGCCCACCCTCCCTGCCCAGCCCCCACAGCCACTCATGCATGTCAGGCTCAGCCCTGAAAGCCCCATCATCATCACTCCCAAGCATTTCTGTAAGAAGACCCTGTAGGGTCTTCAGCTCCACTCACCTAAATCAGGGCAGTGCTTCAGCTCCTCTACCTCAAGTCAAAGACAGACTGGTCAGGGCACCTACCTGAGGCTTCAGAGTTTCCCCAAGTCTCCATCCTTCTGAGGTCAGGTTGTTCTCGCAGCAGTTCAGAGGATGCCCGGAGTATCACTGCTCATTTAATCAAGGTTAGCCAGACTTCTCCAAACACACTCCCCCAAAGTCCCTGTTTTATTACGTATTTCAATAGTCAACTGTGTCAGAAAAAGCTCATGTAAACGAATAGACTGAACTTTAAACAGTTGACTTGGACAAAGGAAACAAAGCAATATCTGTGATATTCAAGCAGGAAATGTTAGAGAAATTGCCTCTGCAAATGTGTGAACAGTGGAGACTTCAAATAAAATGTCAGTGTGGGCACGCGAATGTGAGTTATCTCTGTGACCTGGTCCTTTAGAACGCATCCATGGACATTTTAACATGACGCTGACTTCCCTCACCGTGTGGCTTGTCATGGGGGAAGGGCCCTTTCCCAGATGCACAGTTGTTCTCTGCTCATAATTTTCAGGTTGAACTAAACAAATATAATTCAGAGGCTGACCCTGAGAAGCAATTAGACAGTGGCTTGTTTCTTCCTTCCTATCTGTCTGCTCCTTCTACCTCAAATACCTGGAATACCCTTCTCTTCACACCCACCAAGCCCAGGAACCTACAATACTTCCTTGGACTCACCTTGCTGGCTCCCATGAGAAGAGAACATTGGGCCTCTCTGCTGTGTGCTATCAGAGACCTCTCTTTCCACTTGCATGGCAGCACTCTTCTGTGGCCTGTTCTGCCCTTGCCTTCCCCACTGAAAAAACAGACTAGGTCCCACCCTTTGCATGGAATCTCAACTACCAGCTAAGAGCCCTACCTCCTATGTCCTTTTACCTTCTCTTTCTTTCTCTCTGATAGTTCCACTAATCCTACTATGAGAGTGCCCACATCACTCTCAGATTGGTGAGATGTGAATTTGTTTATATTTCAGAGCTAGAGGGTGGGGGAGGGTAAGGTGGTGGAGACAGAAGGGGACAGTCACCCGAGGGCCTGAAGATGCTAAGGTGGATTTGTGACCTCCTGCAACTTATTAACAATTCTCCATGCAGTGTGAGTTCTCTGACCTTGCGTGCATCCACTACTACATCATTCTTGTCAAAAGGCTCCAAGTGCTTAATGACATAGATGCAGTCCCCCTTGAAGAGCTTCCATTCTAAAACCAAGCACTTTAAGCAAACATTTTCAGAGCAAGAAAAAGAAAATTGCATTTCAAGCAAGAATAGAGAAGAGATACATGTAGAGGACAAAGTTAAACTTCTTTGCCAACTCACTCATTCAACAAATATTTATTGAGATGAATCAGAGATTGTTCCAGGGGATACAGCAATAAACATGAAAAAAATCCATGCCCCCTGGTGCATAACAATAAATAGCATAATAATATTGATGAGTTCTGTGAGGAAAATAAAGCAGGATAAAGAGGTAGAGCTTGAAAAGAATGTGGGGAAGCTATTTTAGATAAGATAGTCAAGGAAGGCCTTTCTGAGAAGGTAACATTTGAGCAGAAACTTGAATAATGAGAAAAAGAAGGAAAAAGTCAAGCAAGATTTGTGGAAAGAACATTCCCAGACAATTAGAATATAAAAGCCATGTGTGAGGAATGGGCTTAGGGTGTTCAACAAAGAAGAAGGTCAATGGTACCAAAGTGTCATGGATGAGGAGAGCCATAACCAAGAGGCAGAGAGAGACTTCTGAATTCCATCATGATAGAGTGAGATCAACAAATCTTTGCTGGACAAAATTGGAAAAAACAACCAATTCCAGTATTCTGAAATTTAACCTAAGGCCTACAACAAACTGAGAAGCATTTTTAAAGAAAATTACTGAATTTTGGATAGTACAGAGGAGTGCTTGGCTGGGACTAGCCCCATCCATCCTATCCACCCCCTTTGGATGCACTAGTTCAGCCAGGAGGGGCCAGGCTATGAAAAACAGCAGCTTTTATGTTGCCTTCAGAGCAAGCTTCCTTGATATGGAGCATTTCTGGGTAACGTGATCATCTCAATGGCAAATGAAAGGGAGGGCCAGCAGCTCCATTAAGTTAAGGATGATATCCTGCTTGAGTAAAGCAACAGATTGGCAGACTACTCAGGGTTTAACCAGAGTTCTGAGAGGTGGGGCAGCATTGGGGGCTTGGTATGTTTTCTGAACATCACAGGTCATTTGCAGACTGTTGCATGAGCACCAGAGACAGGAGCAAGCCCGAGCCACCATACTCTTGGGCAAACAAGCCTGAGCACATGCAGAGGAGACACAAAAGACTCTTTTGGGAAATAAAAATACAGGTAGACTTGAAAATGGCCTGAAGTTCAAATATTCTCTAAAGCTCCCTCACAGATCCATCAGCAGAGAGTGGAAGCCTCACTGGCTGAAGGTATTGGAACATGACCACTTACCAATCTTCAGCTTAATATTAAGCTATGCAGACATAGGAGCAACTCTTCAGATGGCAGGTTTAGAAATAAAAACAAGCAAAAATGGTTAGTGGCTACACAGTGCAGGAGAAAAACTTCACATATTTAGTCAGGGAAAGTTACTAAACAAATAAATGAACAAAATAAAACAACTTGAAAGGAAAAATGTCAGAATTTATAGTTGTTATAGTATCCAAAATTTCAAGTATTCAACAAAAAATTATGAGATGTACAGAAACCAAAAAGTATGGCCTATACTCAGAAAAAAGGGACAGTCAACAGAAGCTGTTCTGTAAGTGTCCCCAAATGTTGGATTTAGAAGGGAAATATTTTAAAAGTGCTATTATAAATGTTCAGGAAACTAAACAAAATAAATTTTAAGTAATTAAAGGAAAATATGGCCTTAATGAGTCATTGAACAGGAAATCTCAATAAAGAGATAGAAATGATAAGAAAGAAACAAATGGAAATTGTGAAGTTGAAAAGTACAATAATTGAAATGAAAAATTCACTAGAGGTTCAGCAGCATAGCTGAGATGGCAGAAGAAAGAATCAGTGAATTTGAAGATAGAACAATAGAAATGATCCAGTGTGAAGAAAAATAAAAACTTTTTGAGGAAAAATATACAGAGGCTCAGAGACCTGGGGAAAAAATTATAAGTATAACAACATACACATAATGGGAGCCCAAGAAGGGGAAGAGAGAGAGAATGTAAACAATTCCTCCCTGAGGGCCTGTTCCAAAAGTATAATTGGATCATGCTTGTAAACTGATCTGTTAATCTGGGCGTTGACTGGGCCACATCAGTAGGGTGTTGAGCCCCACCCCTTTGGTGGGTGGGGAATTGAATATAAAAGGCAAGGCAAGAACAGAGTTGAACCAGTCTTTTGAGAAGGAGCTTTGATGTTGGAAACAAGGCCCCAGGAGAAGAGAAGCGAGCTTTTCACCTGACCGTCTACAGCTGACCTTGTGGAGGAAACAGGAGCTAAGCCCGGAGAGAAACGCAGCCCAGGGAAGAGAGGAACCCAAGAAGCCTGAACCCTGGCAAACGTCGGCAGCTGTCTTGCTCTAACACGTGGCAATGGACTGTGGTGAGAGAAGAAACTTAACGCTTTATGGCCTGGTATCTGTGGACTTCTACCCCCAATAAATACCCTTTATAAAGACTAACCCATTTTTGGTATTTCACATTAGCACCCCTTTGGCTGACTAATACAGAATTTGGTACCCGGGAGTGGGGAAGTGCTTTTGCATATACCAAAATGTTGGAATGGTTTTATAAATGAGTAAGGGGTATTTTTTGGAGGAATTGTGAAATGCTTCATGGAAAAGGCCTAGATCACTTTGAAGAGACGGTTGATATTAATATGGACACTACAGAGACTTTCTATGATGCCTTAGAAGTAAATGATGAAACTATTATTGGAAACTGGAGGAAAGGTGATCCATGTTTTAAAGTTGCAGAGAACTTAGCAAGATTAACTCCTGGTGTTATATGGAAGACAGAATTTGAAAATGGCGAACCAGAGCATTTAGCTGAAGAACTTTTCAAGGTAAAGTCGGAGAATGTGGCTTGGCTTCTCCTTGCAGCTTATGGCAAAATACTAGATGAGCGAAATACACTAAGGACTGAACTTTTGGGCACAAAGAAAATAGAAACTGATTCTGGAACTTCCAAGTTTCTGGAAATCAAGTTCCCAGATGAAAATACCCTATTTGAAGACTTTACTAAACTTGGAACTTGTAACTCAGAATTGAAGATGGAGTTATCTCGGAAAGACTTGTGGAAAGTCTTCCTGTCTGATGGCTTGGACCCCTACTTCTTGCATGCTAAACCAACAATGTTTTTGAGAGAGCTGTATGAACAAAACCACTGTCAGCTTGGACAAAAGAGGACATGGAAAGGAGTGATTGAAGGAGAATCAACTTTAAGAAGAAAACCATGGAAGCAGAGATCTGGACCTAAGACATCTCCTTGGGCCAAGAGAGGAGCCCCACCCATGTGTGCAGAGAGGGTGAGTTTGCCCCTGCCGTTGAAGAGGGTGGATGTTCCTACCCGATGTTCTGGGAAAGTTTTGATGCTCCATGGTGCAGAGAGGGTGAATTTTCCCCAGCAATTGAAGAGGGTGGATGTCCCCACCTGATGTTCTGGAAGAGTTTTGCTGCCCCAAGGTACAGGGAGGGTGGAGCACATTCCTCAAAGATCAGGGTGGTTAAGGTCAGCACCCCATAGGTCTGAGAGGGGTGCTCCTATCCCCCGTGGATTAGAGAAGGCCAGGTGGTCAACCCATTGCTCTGAGAGGGGTGCTCCTGTCCCCCGTGGATTAGAGAAGGCCAGGTGGTCAACCCATTGCTCTGAGAGGGTTGAGCCTGTGTGCCAAAGGTTAGGGGGAATGTTGTCTTCACCTCACTGTACTAGGGGGGCTAAGACTCTAACCCAAAGATTAGGTAAGGTGTGGCAATCACCCCAATACTCTTGGATGGTGAGGTCTGGAGCTTGGATGACACCCAGATGCTTGATGAGGGTGGAACCAAGAAAATGGCCATTGGGCAAGCCTGTGGAAAGGGTGGGTTCCCATGTGGCCCCAAGGAGAAGAAACCATCTTCTTAAGAATGACTCTCAGACTTTGAAATCAGAATGGAGGATGCCCTGCAAGTTTACTGAACTGTAGAGAACCCATGACTCATGTCTAACATCCCAATTTCTCCTTATGATAATAAAAATGTTTATCCTTTGTCTTTCCATTGTGTATTGGAAGCAGTTAAATGGTTTTGTAAGTTTCAGAGGTCTACAGCAGATGGGATTTTGCCTGAAGACAAACTGTGTTTCTTTAAATTGCCTATGATATGATTTTGTACTTGAATTGTTACTGATTTAAAGTTTTTTTGAATATTGTAATGTATTTTTGGAATTCAGAGGGTGGAGTGTTGCAGTTGGTCAGTGTGATGTAATTATGAATTCCAAAAATATAATTGGATCATGCTTGTAAACTGATCTGTTAATCTGGGTGTTGACTGGGCCACATCAGTAAGGCATTGAGCCCCACCCCTTTGGTGGGGGGGAATTGAATATAAAAGGCAAGGCATGGGAATCCCAGTGGGTTCCGTGTAATATTTTAGGTAATCTAAGCACCTCTTAATATATATATATAACATTTTTGTAAGCAAATGCACATATATGCATATATATTTATATATCATTTTAAAAATATTGGTATGTATTGTGAAAATTTTGATTTTTTTACCCACAATAAAAAATAAATTAAAAAAAAAAACCAAAAAAAAGGCAAGGCAAGAACAGAGTTGAAGCAGTCTTTTGAGAAAGAGCTTTGAAGTTGGAAACAAGGCCCCAGGAGAAGAGAAGCGAGCCATTCTCTCTGATCGTCTACACCTGACCTTGTGGAGGAAACAGGAGCTAAGCCTGGAGAGAAACGCAGCCCAGGGAAGAGAGGAACCCAAGAAGCCTGAACCCTGGCAAACGTCGGCAGCTGTCTTGCTCTAACACGTGGCAATGGACTGTGGTGAGAGAAGAAACTTAACGCTTTATGGCCTGGTATCTGTGGACTTCTACCCCCAATAAATACCCTTTATAAAGACCAACCCATTTTTGGCATTTCACATTAGCACCCCTTTGGCTGACTAATACAGGGCCTGAGTGAAAGACATAAGATTGTGTAAGGCAATTACGGCACTGCATTGTTGGGATTATAACAAATATAAATGACATATATATGACAATAATTGAACAAAGGAGGCAGGGAATGGAGCTACATTGATGCAAGTCCTATATTTTTCTGGAATTAAGTTCGTATTACTCTGAAATAGACTAATTAAACTAAAATGCATAATGTAATCTTTGGAGCAACCACTAAGAAAATAACTTTAAAAATGTAAAAACTGGTATGCTAAAATATTTATTTACACAAATGAGGCAATAAAAGATGAATAGAGGAACAAAAGTCATCGGATAAATAGAAAACAATCCACCAAAATGGCACACAGAAATCCGACCAAATTGATAATTGTCTTAAATGTGAATGGACTTAGTGCCCATTCAAAAGATAGAGACTATAAAATTGGATAAAAGAGCAAGATCCAACTAATGCGGTCTATAGAAGACATACCTTAAGTTCACAGACACAAATACATTGAAAGCAAAAGGATAGAAAAAGATATACCATGTAACAGTGACCACACAAGATTAATATCTAACAAAATCCATGTTAAGACAATAAATATTTCTAGAGACAAAGTAGGAAATTTCATAAGAAAAGGGTCAATCATCAGGAAGCTGTAACAATTATAATGTTAATGCAACTAATTATAGTACCCAAAAATTAATGAAGCATAAACTGACAGAAATAAAAGAAGAAATATACAACTCAACAATAATAGCCAGAGAGCACAATACCTCACTCCCAATAATGGACAGAAACACTAGACAGAGAACCAGCAAAGTTACTGAAGAAGTGAACATTATAAATCAAACTGACGTTTATAGAACACTCTAACCAACAAATGTATAAATCACAAATCTTATCAAGTACGCATAAAACATTCTCCAGGATAGACCCATGCTGGGCCACAAAACAAGTCTCAGTAAATTTTAAAATATTGAAATCATGCAAAGTATGTTTTCTGACCATAAGTGAATGAGAGAGCCATAGCAGAAATAGATTTGAGAAATCCCCAAATATTTAGAAATGAAATAGCACACTTCTAAATAATCCATGGGCCAAAGAAGAAAACACAAGGAAATTTTAAAAATATTTTGAACTCATAAAAAATGAAAACATAACATCTCAAAATTCATGGACTGCAGCTAAAGCAGTCTTTAAATAGGAATTTATAGATTTAATGCCTATATCAGAAAAGAAGAAAAGCATCCTTTACAAAACCTGAAAACGAAGAGCAAACTAAACTCAAATCAAGAGGAAGGAAGAAAGTAATGATTTGAGTGGAACTCAATTAAATAAAAACCAGAAAACAGTAGAGAAAATAAATAAAACCAAAAGTTGATTCTTTGAAAAGATTAACCAAATTACAACTCTTAACTACAATGACTAGGAAAATAAGAGAGAAGCCACAAATTACCAAGCTCGGGGAGTAAGGCAGAGGCATCAGCATTAACCTAATAGAAATGAGAGGATGCTAAGAGAATATTATAACAACTTTATGACAACAAACAGACAACTTAGATGAAATAAATTTCTAGAAAGACACAAATATATAAACTGTTTAAGAAAATAGAGGATGGGGGGAAACTTCCAATCATTTATGGGGATAGTATTACCCTGATACCAAACCCAGACAAAGATACCACAAGAAAAGGAACTACAGACTAATATCCCTCTTGGACATAGACACAAAAATCCTTAAATTTTTACCAAAGTGAATTCAGTAACATATAGTAAGGATTGTATACCTTGCTATATGATCAAGTGTGATTAATTCCAGGAATGCAAAGTTGGGTTTTAACATCCAAAAATCAATTAATGTAATATACCATATTAAAAGAATAAAGGACAAAAATCACATGACCATCTCAATAGGTGCAGGAAAAGGCACTGAAATTACTATAATCAAATGAGAGACAATACCAAGTATTGACAAAGATGCAGAGAGCCTGGGACCATCAGACATGGTGATGGAAATGTAAAGTGGCCCAGCCACATTGGAAATCAGCTTGGCAGTTTCCTAAAAAGTTAAGCAGCTAATCATATAACCACTCTTAGAACTCTACCCAAGAAAAATGAAAATGTTTCCACACAGAAACTTATATGTGAATGTTCATAACAGCATTTTTCTTAATAGCTCCAAACTGGGGACAATCCATATATCCAACAATTGGCAAATGGATAAACAAAACATAGTGTGTCCATGTAGTAGAATATTATCCAGCAATGAAAAGGAATGGCATTTTGCTACATGCTATAACTTCAGTAGATCTCAAAAACATGATGCTAAGTGAAAGAAATCAGATGCAAAAGACCATATATTGTATGACTCCATTCTTAAACAATATCCTGAACAGGTAAATTTATGGACAGAAAGCAGATCAGCGGTTTCCTGGCACCAGGAGTAGGAGTAGAGTTGACAACAATCAGTGTCAAGATAATTTTTTGAGATGAAAATATTCTAAAACTGGATTGTGATGATGGTTTCACAAATAATAAATTTACTAAAACTCAACATTTTAAAGAAATAATTGAAGGCAGAGGGAGAAGTGGGGACTTTGTAAGCCATGATAAGGAATTTGAATTTAAGCCTGATGGATAGGGTTTTAAGAAAAAGGACATTTAAATTTATTTTGTTTTGTTTTGTTTTTTTAAATTTCTCAGGCTGCTATATGGAGAATGGACAATAGGGAAACACGGTTAGATATGGGGAGACCAGTTAAGAGGACCGTTACTCATTCAGCAAGAAATGATGGTTTGCGTGAGGATGGAAGCAGTGGGGACAGATGCTCAAGAGAATGACATCTTTGCCTTCTAAATCAGATAAATGAAGCAGGAGACCAGGAGGTGAACGACACCATTTTCCCCATCTCTGGCTATGCACAAAAAGGGAGGGAAAGCCACCCAGAAGACTCCCAAGAAGAAGGCTAAAAGGGTAGATGACATCCTGAATTTCCCGGTTCTGTGGCTTCTAAGTAATGAACACGGAGTAAATAAGAGAACAGAATGATTTTTAATCATGCAGCAGCCAGACTGGTATTCAAATGTTATTTACATTTTAAGAACATTTTTTTTCTCCAAGCATTTTATGTTTGTTTGTCCTAAAGAAATAATCACCATAAAAATCCAGGGGTCTGTCTATAGTTAGCAGTTTCATGCTTTTCTGGTACCTTCGTGCCTCTTGGGTGTAGACGCACGCGCCACTGACGGAGCCAAGAAAGCTGGAAGACAGCGCGGAGATGCTGCTGGTGAGGGGCGCCAGCTCTGTATTCCTGTCTCATGTTCCGAAGCCTTGACTTTTCTGAGTGTATCCAAATCTCCTGCTTGTTTTAATTATATTCATACAATTCTAAGTGATGCGTGATATCAGGCATGACCAAGAATGGAAATATTTCGTTGTGGAATTTTAAAAATCTTGATTGCTGCAAGGAAAAGACCTTTAAGAAAGCACAGAATCTTTCCAAATACAGAAGAGTTTCCTGCAACTAAGACCATTCCCAAAGTGGGATAGTCTTAAAGCTACGGCCCATTTGCCCCACTCCTAGTCAAGACGATGCACCCCAAGAGCACAGAACTCGCAAGAGAGCGAGAGCAGAGCCCAGAAAGCAGGGTCTGAAGGGCAGGGAGTGGGACCCCAGAAGCATTCTTCGTGTCTTGGTTTGTGACAGAAAATGCTGCTTCAGGGGACAGGAAAACAAAGAGGAGAATAACGACCTGGTGACCTCCCCAAATAGCTGGACGCAGCCCAGCCTCCCGGCGCCGTCTGCAGGAAACCGGCTGCCCAGGGTCCAAATGTCCAGCACCGATCAGGAGGGGCAGGGGGGCAGGCCCCAGCGAGAAAGTCAGGAGAACACTGTCAGCCACAGGCAAAGTTCAGAGCACTCTGCGGGCGCCTCAGGCCTGGAGACAGAAGACGCGCCTGCCTCCCCAGCAGGGAGATGGCAGTGGGTGGCCAGCTGCGCGCAGAGTCCTGGCGTAGCAGGAAGCCCTCGTTTCTTCTGGGTCCCTCAGTCACTGTGTCTTGGAGTCACTCGGCAGGAGCTTGGCCGGCCTCTGAGTCCATCCCTCTGCCCGCAGGGAAGACGGGCTGGGCCAGTTCCGTGCTTCGCGTGGCACCGCTGTGCCCGGGGCCTGCGCTGTGGCGCCCCACGGCTGGGCCGGCACCCGAGCCAGCCTGGGCTTGGGACGGTGAGATGCCGAGTCGCTGTCGTGTGCCTCGCTCAGTTTCTCCCGCAGTTGGGGCTTTCCGGCCCTTTCATCACCACGATCTTTCCACACACACTGGTGGCCTGGCCATGAGAACATGGCTGGGTTCTGTGGCCCAGGCTGCCTCGGGGGGCCAAGGACAGATGCCGTCCAGCCTTTAGTTATAGCAATAGCCATGGACTAAAGGTCATGAAACTCTTGAAGGACATGGAGTTCCAAGATACATCCAGGAATTGAGCCTCCTCTAACCTTCCCCAGCAAGAGTCCATTCAGCCTGTGCTCAAGATCTCCATTCCGTTTTGGCAGATGCTTCTTCCTTATGGTCTGAATGTTAGGCTGAAATGGGTTTCTGTGTGATTTCCACTCAGCTTTAACTTCTAGAGTGTAGAAGATGTACCTGTCTTATCAGGGCCTCCGTTTTATAGCCAAGGCTGTCATGGGCAAGCTCAGCAGATGCCTCGTTGGATCTTAGAAACATCCTGTCTTTCCCTCATCCAGCACCCTGCTACTGAAAGGATGAAGTTAGCCCAGCGTGTGCCGTCTTAGGTACTGTTTGGCTTTAATAATAAATGAGTCATTTGTTCTTGGACAACTGATGCTGGTGAGATCCACTTCCTTCCTTAAAAATCTTTTCTAAAATCTACCCAGGGTCAACAAAAAGTTCACTGGCTGTGGTCTCAGGATTTTTTTTTTTTTCTTTTTTCTTTTTAAAAATAAACTTTATTTCAAATTCAAATAATATAATGACAGACAAAATGCAGCTTAACAAGTTATGGAAGCATTAACCCCCAAAATTTCTTCTGGGGCACTTTTTATCACACGTAATCCTAAAAACCATCTCAATTGTTCTTCCAGTGTTTAAAAGGATATACAGATGAGCACAAATAGGTTAAATGACATGATCAAGTTCTCCTTCTTAATGAAGAAAATTAAGAAGGAGAAATGCTTAATCATATGATATTCTTATTCTGTAAAACTAAACCCTATATTGTTTTTATTGACTTTTAGCATTATCATAGAACTTTCCTTGCTCTTGCTAAAAGATATTACAATATTAGTGATAACCATAGCCCACAAGTTGCATTTACTCTATTTTCCTTTTATATTTCCCATTTTCTTAACACCTTGTAGAAGAACATTTCTGTATTTATATTATTAGCCTCAATCCTTGTCTACTGCCAAAATCACTTATGCTATACCTTGGAATCATATTAACTTTACTCTCTCCTCTAACCTTTATTTTTATATATTTAATTTATGTGTCTTTGAGCATATTGTTTTTTTTTTGTTTTTTTTGTGTTTTTTTGCTAAAAAAATTGGGGGTTTATTTATCCTCACCTAACAAGTCTAGAATAAGGGAGTCCAGTACTGTTATGATAGCTCAATGACATTTTTAAGAATTCCATCTTCTTTTAGTTTCCTCAACATACGTTTTTTTTTGTTTTTTTGTTTTTTTTTATTGTGGGTAAAAATCAAAACTTTCACAATACATACCAATATTTGTAAAATGATATATAAATATATATGCATATATGTGCATTTGCTTACAAAAATGTTTTATATATATATATATAAATATATTTTAAGAGGTGCTTAGATTACCTAAAATATTACACGGAACCCACTGGAATTCCCATGTTGCCCACCTCCCACACCTCCCACCACATCCCACACAAACATCTCCCACAAGTGTGGCCCATCACCCTCAATGGACTTACACATCCTGGGGCCTTGCCACCAACCATAGACCACAGTTCAACATTTAAGTGCATATCGCCCCACACAGAGGGGCTCCTGGGGGCTCTGGAGACACCCAGGTCCTATATGAGGGGGGACAGCCCCAGAGACTGATGCCTTTTATCAGTGGGCTCTACTTTGGAATCTGTGCTCCTGAGAGTGACAGAATTGGACTCAAATAAGTCCTCCCTGCACATGGTTCATCAGTCCCTTCTATTCAGACCTATATGTGATGTTGGAGTTTTTAGGTGTACTTCCAGAGACTGGAGCCTCTGGCCTACCCATGTGCCAGCCGTGCCTAGAATCTCGGTGGAGCTGCAACTCCTACCTTACAGCTCAATGGACTCACCCAAGTCACCTGGTGAGGAGACGATGATGGACAGCGGCCATCCCAGGGAATGGAGAGAGCCTGCAGCTGCAGGCAGGGTCATCCCACCCACCATATCCATGGGATATAAGCCCCTCTCACTTGGAGTTGGAGTGGACATCACCATCCCAGTCCCCTCAGGATTGGGGGAAGAACTATGGACTAGAGTGGACTTGATGGTATTCTCTTGTTCACATATGGTGATTCTAGCAATGCAAGAAATTATAACAATGAGGTGGAGCCAGTGGCCACTTGACACTTTTGGGGCAGGGAGGGGAGGAGCAGTTGAAATACAGGGGCTTCTTTGGGATTTGGAGGTTGTCCTGAGTGCTGTTGTGGCAACGGATGTAGGCCATTTTAAATCAGCACACACCACTCAGAGCTGTGTGGGAGAGAGAGTGGTCTCAGGATTTTGAGAGTGATTAAGAGTTTCTAACACATACCATCTCCATTCAATTGAGGAGCCACACATCTCCACCGTGAGATTCTTTCCTTTGATGTAATTTGGTGCACGTTCTCAGGAAACAGGCAACAAGAGTCTGTGCACAGTGCCTGGTACATGGTTTAGGACACCAGGTACCCGCTTGTCCCAGGAAAGAGTTCAGACAATTCCTCTGACCTCTGAATAAAGATTTATCTATAATGATAGTGGTATTTATTATTGCATTTTTTACAAGAGGGAAAATCTGGAAACAATCTAAATGTTCAACACTGGGTGTCTGATTAACTAAATTAAGGAAATACTACAAACCACTAGAAAAAGGTCTTTGAAAAGCTTTTATGACAGTTTGATCCAAAGATCTCAATTCTGGTTAAAAAGAAACAAACACATATGCATAGAAATTATTCCTAGATAATAGAATTACTGTTGTTTTTACTTTTCTATATACCAAATTTTCTCCTTTTAATATCAGATTTTAAATTATCTGAGTCATTTCTTAGGATTGTATCAAAGTGGACTTGAGCATAATGGCACCTCTTGTTGAAAACAAAGTGAAAGAGCTAAACAGTTTAAAGTGATTGCTTGTGTAAGCTGGTTTGGAGAGGGGAAGGTGGCTTTGGGGCATATTTTTGTTATAAGTCTTTTTTATCTTATTATATTATACTTTTTATACTATTCTAGCTTTCAAACTATATGTATACATTACATCTATGGACAATAAAATTTCATGTTAAATTAAAATGAACTTCTAAAAATAAAATCAAATGCTTGGAGGAAATTTTTTTTTTTTTAAGTAGGAAGGAAGGAAGGCTGCCCAGGGATATTAGCATTTTAATAAAGTATCAAGAAAAAGATAGTGGGGATTTCATTTGCAGAAATGTTTTTGAGCACCTGTTGGGTGCCAGGCCTTGTCCCAGAGTCTTCCGAGGCTGGAGAGAGGAGTAAATCACTGTGCCTTCAAGGGCCTTGCATGTGGAAGTAGGGGAAGGTGAGAGTAAGCACACAAATAAACCAAGTCCAAGTCAGGAATGATAGTGCCACGAAAAAACTATTTTTAATCCTGTTACAGGGTTCAAAGAAGGAAAGGGCACATTGGGGGGTGGTGTCAGAAACTTGCCATGACAGGAGCTGTGCTTGAAGTCGTGCCTTTGGCAGGGGAAAGCGGGCAGAGGACGGGCAAAGAGGGAGAGCGGGTGTGGGTGTACGGGGAGCTGAACCAACGGACCAAGTCCTGCTGAGTCTGAGCACTGCACCAAGGAGTCAGGCCCTAATCGAGAAACTAGTGGAGGCTCGGCAGCAAGGAATTCGGCCTCAGCAAAGAGAGGTCTGGCCTGTGTCTCCTGCTGGGGGAGGCGTCTTTGCTGGTCGCCATGTGATTTGTGAGGGGAGCTTTGGCCACATGGCATCAGCTCCAACCTCCAGAGGAGGCTGACCTCCAGGAGGGGCTGGAGACTAGAGGTCAGCCACATGGGCGGGGTGTGACCGAGCCTCAGTGGTTTCCCTGGCTGGCAGTCCTCTGTGCACGTTGTCATGGCTCCCTGCTCTCCAGGACTCTATGGGGAGAGGACAAGGAGTCTCCACGTTTGGAACCTCTCTGTCCCTGCCCCAAGAATATCTTTCCTTGGCTGATTTTAATCTTTACCCTTTCCCTCTGACTATAATAACCCTCAGTGAGTTCTGCAGTGAGTCTTTCCAGTAATCCAGGAAACCTGATGGTGGCCTAGGGACCCCCAAACTTGCAGCTGGTGTCTGAATTAAGGGTGGTCTTGTGGGGATTGTACCCTCAGCCTCTGCAGTTTGGCAAACTCTTTGCATTGGCATTAAGTGCTTTTGAACCAGGGAGCAGCAGGCTCAAAGCTGTGCTCAGAAAGGTTCATCTGGCGACTTCTCAGGAAAAGTAAAAGGTGACCTCAGAAAGTAAACAGGAGGGTTCAAGCAAGAGGCAGAAAAAGCCTAAACCTGTGGAGAGACAGGGACTCAAAAATCCACCATGCCTTGCAGTTTTTCCTAGTTTAAATGAAGCTTCCTGGGTACCTGTGTTCTACCTAAACTGGTGGACTCAGAATGCTGAGGCTGAGGCAATGAAAGTCAAACATTTTCATTTACAATGAAAGCATTTCTGAACAGGGTGCATTATAGATTTGGTCTGAGATCATGAAGTGAGCAGAGAAAGTTAGGAAAAGGGTGTTTACCTGTGTGCTGACATTGGCAGGTCTAACAGACATCACTTCCCATTCATCTCTACAGCCGCAGCATCTAGCAGAAAACCTGGCCTAGAGTAGGTGCTTAATGCAAAATATTTTTCAAGATGTGGAATGGGATTTAAAAGTCTTAAGTGTCCTTTTTCTCCCAGAAAATTTGAAATTATCAATAGTTATTTTCATCATTCCAAATAGCACCTCTCTTCAGTGTTAAAAAAAAAAAAAAAAACACCCTCTGACTTATCCTTTTCTTTGTAATATACCAAGAAAAAAATAACTTGGAGAAAATTCACATCACTCATTATTATTAATTAACTACGTAATAAATAATCAAGATGTGTAATCGCTGCAGCTAAAACCATATGACGATTTATATCCTCTACACATGATTGCCAGCGCTCATCATCCTCTGTCACGATATCCTTTTATTTTAAACAGCTCACTGCACATGGAGTTCAGAGAGCTGGACAACACTGCCCCATCTGCATGATTCCATGTCTATTCCATCGATTGCTCCTGAAAACCATTAAGACAACCACTTTGGCGTGCACACAGCACTCTCTGCTCCTGGGCATCAGCAGCCGCGGCTGTCGAGATGCACAGGCTCGGGGAGATGCAGGCGCTGGTGTCCCGTCCTCTTCCCTCACACGTGGTGGCTGAGGCTGGCTGGGCCCCAGCTGGGGCTGCGACGGGGACGCTGGAGGGAGGCCTCTCCTTCAGCACAGCTTGGCGGCCCCTGGGCAGTCAGACTTTCTACACGGCAACCAGAGCTCCAAGAGCAAGGCCCAGCAGGCAATGGCAAGTCTAAGAAGTCACAAGCAACCCCACTGTACGTACAAGCAAGGCACTGGGTTGGCTGGACTGAAGGGAAGGCACCTCGACTCCACCCCTCCACGGGAGGAGAGCAGAGAAGTCGCAGACCAGCTCCAAATGGCTGCAACGTCTTCCAAGTCTTCTTCCTCTCCTGGGCTTGTCCTTCTCCTCCAGTTCAGAGCAGTCCCCTGACTTCTGTAAGCCAATCGAGCTTCCCCGACTCCATGCACGTTCCTTGAGCGCCCCTGGTTGCCAGGTGGGGAACATGCCTTACCATCAAGCACTTACCTGGCTTCCTGGGGCCCTGGTGAGCCCCTCCCTCAACCAGGAGACAGTCTCCAGGATTCTGGCCAGGCCCTTGGGGGTGACATTCTGGAATCAATTCATCATTTCATAAATCCATTTTCAGAAAAGGAGTGAGTTCACATGAACCCAGGGAGTGACTCTTTGGAATTTCAAGTTTAAAGTTATGTCAAATGGCGTTTTCAGGAAAAAATAAAATCCCAGAAAAAGCATTGGATCTCCATATAACTATTGCTTGATTAAGGAAATTACAGTAAAGGATGCTTCCTTCATAAAACATAGAATTATGAGCTTCCTCTACTTTAACAAACACAAACTGAATGGCCTGATAAACTCCAGACATAACTTGTCATTAGACTCACTCACAAAATCCAGGATTATTAAATACTAATGTAGAAGAGGGCATGAAAAAATGCATGCTTAAGAATGATAAAGATGTGTTTTTTTCTTAGCTAATTGAAGACAGGGAAATGTTTTCTTTGATAGGTCAGTCACAAAGCTTATAACGCAATTTAGCAGGAGTCAAAAGTAGCTGAGGAAGACTCACAGACATTCCCCAAAGGTTCTTCTAGCCCTAACACTGCGTTTCCTGGCTGGTTCCATGCTGAGCCTGGAGTCTCAGAAGCAGTGCTTGGAGGTGAGGCACTGGTTGAGCCATTGCCACTCAGAACCCTTCTCCTGGCTCTCCATGTCTCCACGTGGAAGGGCCCCTCAGAGGAACATGCCTGGCCTTGTGCACCTCCTTCACCCACCCTCCTCCACAGCAGGAGGCACACTGTGGGCGATGGGTGTTGGCCCCCCTACTTGACTGGGCAGAGCTCAGTATTAATTTTATTTGGTTATTTGTTGGCTTTGTTTTTGGAGAGATTTTGGATCACAGAAGAGTCACAACTGTGGCAGGGGAGGATCACTGGTGTGGGGTGTCAGTGATGGGCCATGTGTGAGGAGGGGTTCACCTGGGGCATGCTTCTAAGGCATATGAATATGTTCAAGTGTTCATGGAGCATTATCTCGGTGGGCAGAGACCCACACAATAACGGAAAGAATACTGAATTCTTGTCCTGGGAAGTCCTGCTACATTCTTTAATAGAATGGCAAGAATCCCCTGAGTACATGGGCAGTGCCTAGCACAGGAGGACAGACTATTACACCAGGCCCTTGATATTGACGATTGTACTTATGAACCTTTTCTTGTGAAACTAAAACTTAGTCTGGTATTATATATTGCCTAAGAGTTACCTCCTGAAAGCCTCCTTGTTGTGCATATGTGGCCTCTCTCTAAGCCAGACTCAGCATATAAACGCACTACCTTCCCCTGGCACGGATAAGCCTCCCTGGGACCAAAGGATTATGACCAAGTGCCAACTAGCAATGCATCTGGAAAAAGACCTTGACCAAAAGAGGGAAATGGTAAATACAAACGAGTTTTTACAGCTAAGAGATTTCAAACTGAGTCAGGAGGTCATTCCAGAGGTTATGTTCATGCACTTCTCAGCAGGATCTCATTGACTGAGTAAACATTGCCTCAAACAGCCGGGCTCCTGAGGGCCTGGAGACATGTAGACTCTGTAAGGGCGGACAGCTCAGGAATTCAGCACCCTGTCAGTGGGCATTACTTTGGAATTTATGCTCCCCAGTGTAACAGAGTTAGACTCGTGGCTCTTCTGCCCCTATTATTTGAACCTGTAATTAGCACTATACTTGTTAAATATATGTCCCAGAGACTTAAATCTCTGATCTGTTCATATGCCAGTTGAGCCCTGGATCTCAGCAGAGTTACAACACCTACTCCAGTTCATTGAACCACCCAGGACAACTAACAGAGATGACAATGGACAACACACATCCCCAGGAACAGAGAGTGTCTACAACTGCAAGCAAGATAGTTCCATCCATCTGCCCCACGTAATCTAAGCCCCCCTCTAATTAGAAACTGATTGGGAATTACCAACCCAAAAGCCTCAAGACTGGGGAGTGAGCAATGGACTGAAGTAGACTTAACATTGTTCTAATAATGGACTAACTTTTATTATTGAAATAAAGTCAGTGGCCACCAGAGGTTCTAGAGAGGGAGAGGGAAGAATAGCTGTAATATGGGAGCTTTTTCATGCATTGCAATGATGGATACAAGCCATTATATATTTCATCATAACCTATAAAATTGTGCAGGGCAAAGTGTAAACTATAATGTAAACTATAGACCACGGTTAGTAGCAATGCTTCAATATGTGCTCATCAATTGTAACAAATGTAACACACTATTGAAAGATGTTGTGAATGTAGGAAAGTGTGGGAGGGGGAGAGGGTGGGGCATATAGAAAGCCCTTATTTTTTATGTAACATTTATGTAATCTAAAGCTTCTTTAAAATTTAAAATAAAATTTTTGTAAAAGACTGGGGATTTGGTTTCTTTTCTTCTCTTTCTGTCCCTCACTCACTCACTCCTCCCTGAGTGAAGCATCTGATTAGTGAATCTGCAAGAATTAAGCAAACATTCTGCCCAGCCGTTTCTCTCTTCTCTTTGTGTCCTGATCCCCTGCTCAGCCACAGGGCAGCAGACTACAGAGTGCAGGGTCTATGGCTGTGGAGATGTGCCAATGGCTCTATTTCCAGTGGAGCCCCCCAAAACTAAGCAGACCCCAACAGCAAAAGGAATTATTTTATATAACTCTTTAGAGGAAGGCAGATGCTAATATATAAATATTAATTGACAGCTGCTGAGAAGCAGAGCAGCTCTTACAGAGAGAAGATCCCAAAAGTCTTCATTTTGTCTTGAATATAAATTCAGGTCAACACCTCTTTCACCAGCTACTTAGCCAGTGGCCTGGGTGCAGCTGGGAGCTGGGGGGTGTGGGACGACAAAGACAACAAGAAGCATAACAGCTACTTGGGGACAGGCAGGTACAAATAGCTTGGATGCAAAGCAAACTGTGGTAAACGATGTCATGGAGGTGCAGACAGGATGCCATGCACTTTCCACAGATGGTGCTGGAACAGCTCGATATCCACACATAACAGATTGAAATTGGATCACTATTACCAATTACAAAAATTAACTCAAAAGTGATCAAAACCTAAAGGTAAGTGCTACAACTATGAGCTCTTAGAAGAAAGCCTGGGGGTAAATTGCTGTGACCTTGGATTAGATGATGGTTTCTTAAAAATTACACACAAGCAACTAAAGAAAAGACACACAAATGGGGCTTCATGAAAATTAAAACCTGCTGTGCTTCAAAGGACGCTGTGCAAAAAAAGTGAAAAGATAACCAACAGAGTTGAAGAAAATATTTTAAAATCATATCTGATAAGGATTTAGTCTTTAGAATATACAAAAAACTGTTAAGTTAAATAACAAAAAGAAAAATAGACAAAAGGATTTGAATAAACATTTCTCCAAAGAAGATATACAAATGGCCAAAATAAAAGGCACTACAAAGTTATGACAAATCCAGTACAGAAAATTATGTATAAACTATGGTCTAAATTAGGTGATTATGTACGTATATATAGAAAAACCAAAAGGATGTATACTCAAAATATACCAAATTTTAACAGTGATTTTCTCTGGAAAATGGGATTGATGGTGATATTTACTCCTTTCTTGATATTCTCTGAATTTTTAAGTATTCTATTGATAAAATTTCATCAATAGTGCTCCAGAATTTCTAGAAGGAATTTCACTAGGAGGCCAGTTCTATAACAGTTGAAGGGTCTCTTCAGTCTAACTGCAAGCCCAGCTCACTCTGGGCTGAGCCATTTGACAGAGAACCTCAGGGGAAAACCGCTTGGTACACTGTGGCAAGTCAAGCTGCCCACGGGGAAGGCAGACCTGGAAGGAGCTGCGCCTCTGAACGCCGAGCAGAGATGAGTGACGGGCTGCGCGGAGCCTGCTTCCTGCGCTAGCGAGTGTCCCAGGACTTGTATGGCTCCTGTCACAGAGGCTGAGTCCCTCTGGGGGACCAGGAGAGGCTCCTTCTCCTGTGGAGCTGCATCAGGACACTCGGGAAGGGACACAGGGGAGCTGATCTCGTGGGCTCAGACACGGCCGCGCCCCCATGAGACACGGCGCTGCCGGGAGGCGTCCTCCGGGCGCACAGCGTGGTGGGTTTGGGCCGTGCAAGGAGAACGTGTGAGTCAAGCTGTCACAACACGCAGGGAGCTAGAGACAGGGGAGCCTCTGGTTTCCGCCCCTCCTTCCCCTGGCATTTTATGGGATTCCTCAGCTTGGGTGGTGCCCCCTTCCTGATAACATTCCCAGGAACACTGGTGCTTTGGGATTTTCCAGCCCTCCAAGCACGCCTTTTTTCTTATGTTCTCCAGGGTTGCTGCTCTACTCAGCTCCTTGGCAGTCCCGTTCATCTGCTGAACGTGCTCGCTGCCCCTATTGGTTCCCTAAAATAAATATGCCCTGACCCTATCCTGCCCCTTCCTTCTGGGATATGGCCGAAGCCGCCAAGTCAAGGGCTGGAATCAAGGCCAGGCTGCTGTGCACAAAACAGATGGTCAGCTGCACCCCCGCCCCACCAGGGCGGCCGTTCTGAAGGGGGCAGCGAAGCCTTGGGGTCGCGTCAGCGAGGCTGGCTGCTACCGTGCCCCACTGACGTTTCAGACCCCAGCCCAGCAAGGCCTCCGGGCAGTGGCGGGAGCACTGGGCCTCAGCGCCAGTCTGCAGAGTGATCGCTTTCGACAGGCAAAACTGCAGAAACTAACCGTGCAGGACCCTCTCATCACACCTTGGGAACAAAACAAGAAGAAATAAAGGCCCTCCACACCATCTTTCCCAAAAGCTATTGCGACCGCCGATCTCGCGTAGCTGTTTTAAATTAAACTAGCTGCCATATTCAGTTCATTCTAGTCCTTTTGAAGCCATTCTAGCTGTTAGTAAACATTTGCCATCCACACGCTATTAGCTGTACGAGCTGGGAGGCCGAGCCCCTACGGGAAGACTTGTTTCAGAGGAGCCTGAGCCCTACATCTCAGGGAAACGCTGTGCTCAGGCGTCTTCAGTTTAACCATCAGGGAGAGACTGAAAACAAAATTGACCCTCATTTAAGGAGCCACATCCACATCGCAAGCCCTCTGAAGATGCTGAGACCAAGTCCATATCTGAGGTGAAAGGGAGTGAACTGAAATGAGTTGAGATGAAATGAAGAGGTTTTCATCCTTCCGGCGCAACTCGGAAGGCAACTTCCCCAAGCAGCCCTTCCATCTCTTAGTCAGCGTTCAGTTGTTCCTAAAGAAATGTTTTGGGGAAGTAAAAGCATCACTCCTCATTGAAAAACAAGAAATAGTAACTGCTTCAAGTCTGTAATCGCTCTCTCCTAAACACGTTCGATACCTTGGGCTCTTCAGCTGTGGCCTCCGTGCCAGGCCGCTGCTCGCTGCTCTCCCATATCCGTGAAGCGTCTCCGCCACTAGCTCAGTCTCTAACAGCTAAACTCAGCAACCGTTCTGGATTGGAGCTGAAAACGTGGCTTTGCCCTGACAGACTGCCTAATATGTTGGCCATGTTAGTCCCTGCTTTCTATAGAGCTTGAACATATAAATCGAAATTTCATATTTATTTCAATTAGAGCTAAATATTTACCTCACTCTAACATGGGGTAAGTTTTCCTATTTGTATGAAAACGGCTTTTTTCCCCGGAACAGGCATATCCTAGAGAGTCAATACTTTCATTTTCTTAAGCAACCCAAGGCTTCCATATTTTCAGTGTCAAGGTCAGCACTGGCATATGGCAAGTACCTAACAAACGTTCCATAATAGCCCTCAGGACATAACAGCTAGGCAGCTGCCAAAAGCAAGTGGTATGTTGTCTTAAAAACAATTTATTTCAGTAAAAATCAAAAGAAATTAAACATAAGCAACGAACTGACAATATATGTTGTAAATAGCCTCCATGTATCTTGAAATGTGCGAAAAAAACTTGTGAAACATTAAAATACTGAAATTTTCCAAAATTTAGTTAAGTATTTAACTCATGAATAGGAATGCTTCTACTTATTGCGTCATTGCCGCACCATGCTTATTCCAGTTTTTATTTATTTGCATTGTGGAAAATACTCATAACAAAATTGACCACTTATCTACTTTAAAGTGTACTGTCCAGTGGCATTAGTACCCTCATAATGTTGAGCAGCTTTCAGCACTGCCTGGTTCCCGAGCCTTCGCATTCCCCTTAGCAGTCACTCCCCATCCCCCCCTGACCTGCACAGCCCCTGGCAGCCAATAACCTGTTTCTGCCTCTGTGGATTTGCCTGTTCTGGACACTTTGTGTGAATGGAGTCGTGTGGCTTGTCACTGCCTGTGACACATTAGAGTCCTAGACTGCTTTCCTTTGTGAACTAGAGTCTCCCTGATTTCTGATATTAAAAGCAGAATTTAATTTTGTCTTTTCTTTGACAGGACTTCAAATCACACCAGAACCAAGAAGACTGGTTTTGCCTGGGGTTTGGGATCTTATGACTTCACAGTCCCATCTGCCGCGTCACAGGGGCGTCATGCTCGAACCTCGTCTGTTAGAAAGCTTAGCGGCTGCAAGCCCGTGGAACCATGGCAGTTTACCATCCGAGAGGAAAACCCCAAAGCAAGGCAGTTCTGGGGTAATCAAGAGCATGGGCTTCTTCCCCCTGACCACGGTTGCAGAGGGCAGCTGCAAGTCGCCTCCTCACGACGCTTGTGCAGAGGCAGGGAAGGGCTGCCGTTCCACTAGGACGGGAAACCTTCCCGGCAAGCGTCCCACTGACCAACGTGCTGTCACAGCCCATTCCCGGGCCCACGAGGGCCGAAGGCCACGGCCACACAGCAGGGCTCGCCAGGGGAGCGGCCACCTTCGGCTGGACGTCTGCCAGCTCGCTTCGGTGGCTTTCCCACCTTTTCTGAATGAATTCATTAAAAGCGATGGCTGGGACCGAGCCCTCAAAACTCACACAATGCTTAGCCTGGCGCTGGTTAACAGAAATGACGGGCATGGAGCTCTCAGGACACCTCGTCGGCAGAGAGGGTGGAGTTGCTGGGCGGTAGCAGCCTGTGGCGAGGAGGCCATCAAGTCAAGGGGGGCTTTGACTTCCTTCCCTGACACTGAAGCTATTCACTTCCTGGGCTATTGACACGCAGGTCAGGGGTCACTCTGACAGGTCCCGGCAATCAGTCAGCAATTGCACCGATTTCTCTCCCCCAGAGAATTAAATGCTTTCTTCAGGGACTAGGCAGGATGCACCAGCTGGTGTCGTGTAGGTGGAGCCTTAACTGAGCCGGGAAAGCCAGAGGCCCGTCAATTAGGGTGGGGGCTAGGGACGGGGGGGCTAGACCACTCAGTCTGAAGAGGGAAACAGAGCCCCGCCCTGAGTGGGAGCTGCCCCCCTCCCCATCCTGTGGGAAGGGGAAAACCTGAGATCTGAGGGGTCATCCAGCCAGAGAATAATGAGGCATAAATCCTGCTGGCAGTGAGAGGCCTGCCTCAGGAAGCAGCGCCGGAGACCAAACATCCTCCCGCGGTTAACGGGCTCAAAGCAGAAACGGGAAGAGAGTTTGGTGGTCTCTGTCGTTACTTGGCCGGCTCTCTTTGCATAGCAGCAAGTTCTGGGAGACAGGAGAGTGTGTTTGTAAGTATTTTGCGCCTACTAAAAACTCGCACTGTTACCTGTGCGGCTGGTGTGAGCCTGGAGGAAGCTTGCTGACGTTACAGTTTACGGAGTGCTTGTCAACAGGCTTCAGCTTGCAGGTGGCTGTGGGCGCAGGAGCTCGCTCGTGTCTCCTCAGCTGCCTTCTGTTGGTCTTGGATGTTAGCATTGGCTTGGAATGGAAATAACAGAAACGCGGAAACAGAGCTCTGTCGTCCCTTTGGCTGTGCATCACGTCTCTTTACCACTCAGTTTTAAACCTCACGTATTTCCCAGACCAGATGAGAATGAAACGGGAAGAGCACAACTCTTAAGAGCCACAGAGTCTTCAGGGAGGAATGAGAATTTTTCTTTTAAGCCTAAAATAGAGAAATAAAAAAGGGGGAGGAATTCCTATAGCTATTCAGTGACCAACTGAACACAAATAGAGAAGCAGTTTGGTTGTTGGAAGAATTGTAGCCAAAAAGGAAACTGTCAATATCTTCAATTATACTATCTATTGATGCACTTGCTGCGTTTTGTTACTTTTTAAAAATAAGGCCCCAGAGGTCCACCGTATCCCAATAGTTCCTTTAAAATAGTTATCAAAAAACTGTACAAGGATCCAATATTACTGCTATGCTCAAAACGTTTTCTCAACTGTGCCCTCAGAGCCATTCACGCAGAAAAAAAATCAGTCTTGTTGCTTTACACCTGTATTTCACTTAAGGAATCAAATAGAATTACATACTAGCCTTGGTTCTGAATGACATTTTTTCCAAAATATACTTTGAAAGGCCAATATTTGACCCATAATGAGCATTCAATTAGCATAGACATTGAGGGCTCTTTTCAAGTGAGAGTCCTGGGAAGAGCGGGAATGGAGATGCTACATTCAATTGTGAATATATATGGTCTTACGTATTTGTTTAGAAAAAATTAACTTCAGTGCTATGTTATGAGGTCATTTAGTTATATTAAGACGCTAATTGCTATTAAAATTTCTCTCACACAGTTACCCACGTTGAGAAACAAACCAAAATCAAACACTGACATGCTGACAATATTGATAGAATCCTTCGAATCGCATTTTTTCAGCTTGCCCGTGACCTTCTTTACATCACCAAGACCAGTATAAATGCTAGGTAAATCAGCGTAAAGGCAGCTGGCCCAGGCAAGAAGCAAATGGGAACGGCACGAAGGGCCCTGTTTCCAAGCCTTTCCGTACTGCGCAGTTTGCAGTCGGTAGGAGCTGTGGGCCTGGACGTCAGGCTGGAACCACGATGGCCAGCGTGGCGGCCACCGAGCCTCTCAGCGCCAGCGTCCGCGCCCCTCCCTGGCCCTCTGAGGCCCTTCGCGCCCCTCCAGGCACCTGTGCTTCCAGGGGATCTCGGTTATTTTCTAAGTTTCCACATAAAGCTGACTTTCTGAATGGAGCTTCCTCCTGGGAGACGTGTTTGCCTTACTTGCAGTAAGCTGAGTTAGAAAATCAAGAGCTAATAAATTTGAAAAGAGATTTTTAAGCCTTGCTTAATCATCTCTTTTCCCCCAGAAGCTCCCTCTCAGCCAGCGCAAACAGCCCCTCCTTTGCCTGTGCTGCGCTTCGTGCGACATGCCCCTTAAGTCAGCCTAGCTGGAGCGTGGCCGCGTCAAACGTCCACAGAGGAAGGCCCAGGCAGAGCAGGCGCCTCGCCCGCTGCTGGACACCACAGAACCCAGGCAGCGCCGAGGCACCGCAGCTCCCCAACTCCATGCGCCACTGGCCGTGGACGCTGGCGGATGTGCCGCAGCAGGAAAGCCAGAGCCCACACGGCTCTCTCGGGAAGAGGAGCAGCCACGGCTTCCATCCGTGCCACAGCTACGGCGCGCGCAGTGCTCAGGACACTGACCCGGCAGTGGACAGAGAGATCCCGAGTCGCTGTGGCTTTTCAACAGCCAGGGGCGGACGCCGGGGAGGCAGCAAGGTCTGGTATGGGGCTCCGTGACCGCTTCCCTCTTGTAGCCTGCCACAGAGAAAGTGGAGCAGAAGCAGGTCCTGCCCTTTCCCTTTAAGGAAAAGCCAGGCCGTGCCAGCCCAGAAAGTGCTCAGACCACATTTTCAGACCACTGGCCTGTACTGGTCACCCGCCTCCTAGCAACGGGGCAGATGGGGTCTCCGGCTCAGCCAGATCTTCATCAGCGGGTAGGAGGGGAAGACTGGCCTTCGGGAGCCTTTGGAGTCTTCTTGGGAGACGTCGTGGTCTCTGCACAATGGGGTGCGTGAACTTGGCTCATGGTGGAGATGGGCCATTCCTGAGCGATCTGCAGCTTTGAACGAGGCCGCAGCACCCGCTGCACCCTGCAGAGAAAGCGGCTGGTGCACTTCCTACTTGAAGTGGGCGTCAGGCCACAAGCTCCCTTATTCCAGGGTGGCCGGCGCTGCGTGTCTAGGTGGCCCTGCCCCTGCAGCTGTTCCTTCTGCAAAGACCCTAAGCAGAGCTTGCTTCCC
Organism: Tolypeutes matacus; assembly: GCA_026826555.1. Taxonomy (NCBI): domain Eukaryota; kingdom Metazoa; phylum Chordata; class Mammalia; order Cingulata; family Chlamyphoridae; genus Tolypeutes; species Tolypeutes matacus. The sequence goes on along the minus strand of JAKSZT010000049.1, from coordinate 222,480 downwards.
TTCTGCCCTGCAAGCACCCGGTGTCCAGGACGGTCCCTTGTGTGGTCCATTTTCATTTCTCATAACAATCCCTGAGTTCTCCGTAGAAGTTGGAATCATCCCAGTCACAAGCACTTCAGTCTTGAAAATCAATATTGAAACTTAGACCAATCTGGGTAACAGGAACAGAATGCCGTACCAAGCTCACCCTGGAGCACAGCAGGCGTTCTGAAGGAGCTGTGGTCTGGTTCCGTTTTATTCAGACCCCGGTATCTTTTAAAGCTTTTGCACCGCCCGCCCCAAACTGTGCTGAGCCGCAGATGCCGGTGCCAGGCCCTCGGAGGCCAGCGCTGCCCTTGCCTTGCTGTCCCCCTACCCTCTTTTCCACCTCAATCACTGCCCCTCTCACGGGCTTGGCTGGCCCTGAACTTGGAGAGAAGGAAGAGTCACCACTGAGGCCTGAGCTGCTGCCTGAACCTCTGTCCTCAAAGCATGTGGCAGGTTTTGAGCTTGTCAAAAGCAGGCTGAGGAGGGACCTGAGCTAAGGCAGTGCTCCTGCCAGGGGAGAGGGCAGGAGGCAAAAGCCTGCTGGAAACACACAACAAAACAAAGGCAGGACTGAAATCTAAGTAGCAGGTGAGGGGCTCAGACTGCGGGGGGGGGGGGGGGGGTTGAGGGAGAGGAGAAGCCCTGGGGGTGCCCTGAGGCCCCAGGACTGTAGGTAAGGCTGGTTCAGGGTGCTGAGCACAAGGGGACCTCCGTTTGTCATGCTTACTGCCTGCACTTTGATCTCCCAGCAAATCCAGACCCTCAGACAGCCCAGTGCTGCAGGGGCCCGAGCCGCAGCCTTTCAGCTCGAGCCAAAGTGCATTTGCACCTGCCCTGGGCCCCAGTGCAGCTGGGAGGTCTGAGGAGTTCCCGGCTGCTCTCGCCACGATGTGTGTGAAGTGTGTGAGCACACACATGCGTGTCTGCCTGTGTGTGTGTGCCTGGGCCTTGGGGGGAGCATGGCTGCCCCTCGCTACCCCTCAGGCGTCCCAGCTCTTCCTGCCCTCCCCCTCGTTCTTTCCTCCCCCTCCTCTTCTCCTCCAGACCCCTTGCTCCGATGATGGAGGGTCCTTCATCTCCAGGAGCTCCTGGCATGGGAGGCAGGGAGAGAGGGAAGGAGACCTTCGCAGAGGACCTGGGAACGGTGCCTGCGAGACAAGGTGCCTTTCAGACTTCCCGAGCACCGATCCCAGGAGCCGCTCCTTACGCTGCTGAGCTAAGCGTGTCTGCGCCCTCACCGCCTCCACTGCCCTCGGCACTCTGCTACTCCTGCTGCTCCTGCCTCTGCCATCGCTGCTCCTACACTCACGATCATTTCTTCCTCCGCTACTACTTCTGCTGTTACTGCTGCTGGCTGCTCTCCTTATAGCTTCCTCTTTTTTAGGTGCCGGGCAGGGACTGAACCTGGAATCTCACATGTGGGAGGCCGCGCTCCACCCCTGAGCCACACCAGCTCCCCTGAGTTGGTTTTTTCTTTTGTTTTGCCTTTTGTTTGTTTGGTTTTTGTTGTTGTTGTTTTTAGGAGGTCCTGGGAACCAAGCCTGGGGCCTCCCACGTGGGAAGCTCAGCCGCCTGAGCCACATCCGCTCCTCATAATTCACTCTCATTTTCTGTCCCAGCCCTGTGCTGAGCACGTGGTCTCATTTAATCCACACAAACCCCTATGAAGTAGGTCCTGCTCTTTCTCCTGTTATCCTTACGTGGACACTGAAGTTTGGAGTCTGTGTCTCACGCTGATGAAGGGCAGAGCTGGGCTGGAGGGTCTTCACGAGGCTTCTCCCCGGTGCCCTGGGGGCAGAGCAGCCAGGGGCCTCCCCGACCCCTGCCGCCGCCCGCAGCTCCTGCCTGCCTGGCCCCGCCTGCCGCCTGCCGCAGGAGCCTCTCGCTGGAGGCACCAGCCGCACCGTTGCTCCGTGTGGTCTGCGGGCTGATATGGGCTCCTGCAGAGCAAAGGGCCCGCGGTCAGCGCGTGAGCTCGGATCTCCCTGCTCCGGAGGCCCCGCGCCTGCAGCGGGGTGGGAACACGCCCAGCGAGACGCTGCAGCAGCGCCCGGGAGGGGCGCCCGTCCAGGCTGGGGCGGTGCGGAGGCCTAACCGGACTCGTAGGACGCATCGCGTGGGCCCGCGCAGCTCCAGGCTGCGCGGACAGCACCCTGGCGAGGCTTGGCCAGTGCAGAGGCCGAGGGCAGGTCAGGGGAGGCCAGAGTGAGGGGCACAAGGTGGCAGGGGAGCTGCACTGTGGAAGGGTCACGGCGGTCGTTCCCTTTGCATCTCTGCCTGCTATCAAGCATCTCTGAGCACGCGCTTGAAGACGCGTGCTTAACGTAGCTAGATTTCCAAAGGAAGGTTGAATTTGTATTTTCTTCTCAGCTCTAGGTAGAAACGGGGACGGAATGTTGCATCCACACCTCTGGAGGAAATCCTCTCCCAGGGTCAGGAAAGGTCTCGGAAGGCCAAAGGACCTCTGCCCTTGGGACAGGCTGTCCTGGGTGAAGACAAGGAGCTCTGTCCATTCCTTACGGCTCCTCAAGGAAAGCAGCAGGGCCTGTAGGCCCTGGGGTGATCAGGTCACCCAGGCTTCCAGGGGCGGGGCAGGGGCGTTACGGGCACTGGGCACCGGGCAGCAGATCCCTTCCTCCCCGTGCCAGCCGAGCTCATCCTAACCCCACCCTGTGAGAGGGGCTTCCTTACTGCTGCACCCTCCAGAGGAAGGAGCTAAAGCGCAGAGCCGTGAAGCCAGGTGCTGTGGCAGTGCCTCCCGGCTGGCACCTCACAGGCCCCTCCACCCTCCTCGGATCCCTCGGCCCTGCCGGCTCTGGTGCTTCCCACCACCTCCCGTGGCTCTCAAATTCCCCGTCTGCCTGGACTGGGGAGAGGGGCTCTGGTCCCGCTCTCTCAGGACAGCCACACACTGTGCTCGTGCAGGTTTTACAAAATCTTCACGACTTGCTCACCCTTCATTCCAGGGTCTCTTTTCAAAAGCCACCTCCTCAGAGAAGCCTTGCCCGAGCATTTCTCTAAAATGGCCACGCAGACCCCTGCCTACACGCACACACACCCACACACACATGCGTGCACACGCATGCACACAAACACATGCACGCCCAGAAGGACTCTGCATCCATGCTCCTGCTTTCTTTTTCTCTGCAGCACTGATCACCTCTGAAATTGCCCTTCACGCTTATCTGTTCACTTGGTTTTTGTCTGTCCCCCTGGCTGAAATGTCAACTCCATGACGGCTGGAATCCCACCTCCTAGAACAATGTCTGGGAACAAAAGGGGCCACTCAGAAATGCCGGTTTAATTGGTTAATTGAAGGGAGAGTGCAGTGTCCGCTGGCCAACGCCGCCCCTTTCCGCTTTCCCCCACATCCAGGGCTCGACCCGCGGGTCTTTTCTTGAGTTCCTCCCGATCCTCAATTTCTGAGCCGCTGCTGCTTTTCCAGACTCGCTTCCTTCGACAAAAGGGGAGGAGAGCTGTGCTCGTCAAGGACTGTTTCTTGGAGACAGCCTGCCTGTAAGGCGAAGGTCACTGAACGTCTCACAGATTCTCCTTCCTCACACAGAGTCTGTCTGAAGATGACCCCGGAGACCTGGAGAGGCCAGCAGGGGCCTAAGTGGGCCTGCCTGCGGGGGCAGCCTGCAGGGGGGGGCAGCCTGCGGGGGGGGG